>OU015492.1:174397291-174472291 GCA_907164885.2 Dolomedes plantarius
CTGAATGTTTTGCAATACGTACATTACTTTTTTTTTACTTTATGGACTTTTAAGGCACGTATATAATCCAATCTTTCCTTCTAAGCCTAAAATAAAGACGTACAATGGCGGAGTGATGCTTTAAATTGGGTGGCCATCTGTCCTTCAATTTCAGGATAGATGGTCACATAAAATCGAGGAGAGATGACCACCTTTAGTCAATATTTCAATATTATACGGAGTGAGGATTTTAACTGAATATATTTATATTTAAAATTATTATATAACTTTTATTTTTATAAATATATTCATGGATAAAATTGTTTTAACTTTAACTAATATAAATATTTGAATTATAATAAAATTAAAATATGCGGAAAAAAGTTTTTCAAGATACCGAATAAATACATAAGAAAGCCTCATTCAAACCGAGTGACCTGGAGTCAAAATGATTTGTCTAAGGCAATGGAGGCAGTGCAAATGGGATCATATACGATAAAAGGAGCGTCTGTAGCATTTCACATTCCACGCAAAAGTTTGGAGTACCGATTGAAGACCAATAATTCCAATACAGGCAGCATGGGTCCTGGCCCGATGTTTGGAAAAGATAATGAAGAAAGATTAGTAAAGCACATTAAACGAATGCAGAAACCAGGATTCCCATTTACTCGAGATGATGTGAGAATTCTCAATCTTGAATTTTCCAGAAAAACTGGATATAAAGCATCGTTTTAATGATAAACGTGACAAAAAAATCACGACACTTCCAGTAGCGACAAAGATGAAATACATTTGAAATTATCAGATTCTACACATTCCGAGGGAATAGAATTTGATGAGGATCACTGTGTTGGTTATGGAGAAGAATACAATACCACAGCCAAAAAGGATGACTGGAAAAAATGCATAAGGTGCCTGAAGTGGATCCATAAAATGTGTACAAACTATCAAGACCTTTGCCAAAAATGTGGTAAAATTTTACGAAAAGTGAAAGGTTAAAATTATACTTCAAATGTCGTTTATTCGAATTTTATTCACTGATTTTCCGTGATATACACTGCTGGCCACCCAAGTTGCAACACCAAGAAAGACAAGAGATATCACAACAAAATTTATTTTGTAGATATCATGTTGACCAAGTATCAAATGATTAAATTTATAGACTTCTGTGAAGTGTGGTTCCTGCCAAAATCAGTAGCCAGAGTAGCCACCATTGTTGGAGATCACCGCTGCCACACGACTCGGCATTGATTCAAAGAGACTTTGGATGAGTTCTTGGGGTACAGCAGACCAAACAGCTTCCACACGTTGCCAAAGTTGATCTGCTGTGGCAGCTGGGGATTGAATCTGGGTCAATCGTAGAGCAACCATGGACCACATGTTTTCTATTGGCGAAAGATCCAGAGAGCGAGGCGGCCAGGGAAGCAATTCAATCTGGCGATTGATGAAGAACCGTTGGACAATGCGTGCCACGTGTGGTCACGCATTATCCTGTTGAAATATGGCTGTGGGCAAGCCCTGAAGTTAAGGAAGGACAACTGGCGCCAACACCTCGGAGATGTAGCGCTGGCTGTTTAAAGTACCGGCAATGCGTACTAGAGGTGTGCGAGAGTGATATCCAATATCGCCCCATACCATAATACACGGTGCAGGACCAGTGTGGCGGTGCATAACGCAGCTGTTCAGCATCCTCTCTTCACGGTGTCTCCAGACTCGAATGCGACCATCGTGGTGTTGCAGACAGAAGCATGACTCGTCAGTAAAAACAATTTCATTCCATTCTGCCGTCCACATCCTTCTGTCATCGCACCATTGGCGGCGGAGACGTCTGTGGTTCTGCGTCAAGGGTAGACAAAGCAATGGACGTCTTGCGGACAGACCACTCTGCTGTAAACGGCGTCGAATGGTACGCGCAGACACTGGATGATGCGTTACAGACTGCATGTGCTGTGCTATGGTTCGTGATGTGACTGAGCGATCCGTCACTGCTATGCGCACAATTTGCCTGTCATCACGTGAAGTGGTGCGCTGAGGTGGATGCGATCGAACACGCCGGTCCGTCGTACCCTCCTGCATCCAACGATCACATATCCGCATTACAGTTGTTTGGTTTCGTCCAACACGACTACCGATTTCCCTGAAAGATAATACACAATCTCGGTAGGCCACTATCCTTCCTCTGTCGAACTCGGATACTTGATCAAAAGATGGTCGCTGTTGTCGACGAGGTATAATTGATCGTTTTTTTGAAAAAACCACAAGAAAAACATAATTGCCGAACTTGAAATCGTTGAAATCTCCAAGCCTTAAATTGCGCTTTGAAATGGCGCCACAGGCGCGCGTGATGTGCGTTTCCGCTGAAATTCTAATCATTTGCATATCTCACCTCCGCTAATGCATGTTGTAAATTTCATGTTATTTGCATGTTTCCTTCAGGGTGTTGCATTTACAGTGCCCAGCAGTGTAATTGCATCTTTACAAATTGCTATAGGTTTTTCATGATTAACTGTATGAAATGTGTTGATTTTTGCTATTTTAATTCACATTTTTCGTTCTTGTATTGGATGGCCATCTGTCCTCGGCTTGAAGGAGAGATGGCCATCTACCATTTTAATTTCAAACTATGTTTCCCACTTTTTGTTCTCAATGTTTAATTATTTTTTGCCCAAAATATGATGAGTATATGTATAAGAATATTAGATATGCATAATATTTCTTGTGTTTGCATTCTAAGAATTTTTATTTCAATCTTTGAAAAACTATGGCCATCTCTCCTAGAGTTACCCTATATATATATATACACTCAAGAGCCAAAACATTATGACCACCCCTACATTTTGCAATGAATTCGCCTGGATAAACTGGAAGGCACGTGATCAGGTGGAAGTGGTATTTAACTGCTGCTGGAGAGTCTGAAGAATCATTCTTTCACTTACTTCTGTGTGTGATGGGAAAGTCTGCGGATCTAAGCCACTTCGATAAAGGGCAGATCGTAATGGCTCGAAAGCTCGGAACATGTATTTCCAAAACTGCTCGACTCGTGGGTTGTTCGCGACCTACAGTTGTTAGTACTTATGCAAAGTGGATGAATGACGGTGAAACCAGTAGTAGACGACATGGTGTTGGACGTCCACACGCTATCAAAGAAAAAGGTCGTCGGAGACTGTCTCGCATGGTGAAGCAAAACCGGAGCCAGGCATTGACTCAGCTGACAGCCCAATACAATGCAGGGCCAAGTAGAATAGTATCGCAGCACACTGTTCAGCGGACACTGTTGGATATGGGGCTACGCAGCAAACGTCACACTCGTGTACCTTTGCTGACCAAGCGTCATCGCCAACTGCGCCTGTGCTGGGCACGGGAACATCGCGACTGGTCCATGGATCAGTGGGAGAGAGTTGCCTGGTCAGATGAATCACGGTTTGTCATTCATCATGCCGATGGCCGTGTCAGGATACGCCGTCTTCCAGGCGAACTGTTGCTCCTTCAATGTACAGTAGGTCATACACAGGCCGGTGGTGGCGGTATTATGCTTTGGGGGACGTTCTCTTGGGCGTCTCTGGGACCCGTGGTTGTGGTAGAGCAGACCATGAATGCTACACGGTATCTGAACATCATTGCGGACCAGTTGCACCCTTACATGGCCTCTCTTTTTCCAGCTGGAAATGGAATGTTCCAACAGGACAACGCCACGTGTCACAAGGCTAAAATTGTGTTGGAGTGGTTCCAGGAACATGATGCTGAATTCCAGTCAATGTCCTGGCCGCCTAACTCACCGGATCTTAATCCGATAGAACACATTTGGGATGTCATGGGACGGCAGCTCAGAGTTCCAAGACCACCAATTCGCAATATCTCGGATTTGCGTGACCGTTGCTTAAGCATCTGGTAAATCTGTCTCCGGCCATCTACCAAGGACTTGTGGCATCCATGCCAAGGCGGGTTGAAGCTGTGTTGCGCGCCAAAGGTGGGCCAACTCGTTATTGACAGGTGGTCATTATGTTTTGGCTCTTGAGTGTATATATATATATATATATATATATATATTTCTTCAACAGAAGGCCCACCCTGCGCTGTCGTGCCAATTATGGTGATTAAGAACGTGCAATTATTGTAGATTCTAGGAATGTGGAGAGTATCATTGAAACTGCTTTTCTTGGGAAATTTTGTTTATGTTTACAAAGAGTGGGTAACCAAACAAAAACCGGTTTTCAACTTGAAGTGTGATGTCGTCACATTTCACTGCATGCTCTAGCTGAAAGGGGAGTTTCCTGACTTGTTCAACAAAGGAGCAAGAATAAATCAAGCCACAGCTAATTTTAATCAAGGAGGGACTTAAATGGCCTCTGAACGTACTACACACTGCATGTTAAACCGTATCGGGTATGAAAGCCGAAGGTCTGTTCGAAAGACCCTGCTGTCTGCAGCTAACAGGATTAAACGACTACAGTTTGCACAGGATCACATAGATTGGATAGTAAATGAATAGAAATGGGTAATGTAGCTAGATGAATCACGTTTTAAACTTCACAATACTGGTGGCAGGTTATTGCTACAACACTTCTATGTGGTTCAGGTGATGCTATAGTTATGTAGATATAATTTTGTCATATTTTGGGCTTTTTCTTTGTGTGAAACACCGTCTATTTCACAAAAGATATTTTAATATTGTTCTTGACCAAATATATTCAGTTATAATAATGGTTCACCTTATTGGAGATGGATACTTTATGGCATCAGGATACTGCCCCATGCCGTAAAGTGCACATTCTCTAATGGTGTGGAAAGCATGATGGTGATAAACCTTGCTAAGTTTGCTGATCTTATACTGCAGTGTTCAGTTTATCGAATATGGTTTCTGATTCCTGAAGCCACTAACATTATCTTATCATGTGAATGCCCCAGAACAGTTTTCACAGCATGAGGAACATTGATATACGGAGTAGGTGTTCATATATATATATATATATATATATATATATATATATTGATATTGTATACATTCATAAATATTTATTTACTTAAAAATGAATGCACGTGTAAGTACTGTACTTTGTCACTGTGTATTTATCTCAAAAATGACATCACTAAGAAATATCACTTTCACGAGACGTCTGCATTAGATTAATATAACTAAAATCATTAAACTTTATTTCTACAGTTCTCTTTATTTGGTTCCACTTTATGTGCTAAATTTCTCTTCTATTTTTCTATTTATTCTGTGTGCTATGTAAATGTTATAAATAAATGACGTCTGTAATACAAATAACAAAAGAATGAAACATAATGCCAGAAATGTGCTATAAAGACAAAAGGAAAAGCGTGTGGGGAGAACAAATTTTTTCCGGTCTGTAGCGAGACCTTCATGATTGGTGGTCAAAGAACTCATACGGAGTGATTGATCATCTAACGTATTGCATTAAGGGTAACAAAGGCATCTATAAGAAAAGAAAGAAAAAGAATAAGAGGATCTCAGACCAAGTATCGAGGTCAACTGCTGCATGTTTTCGACTTATTTTATATGCTCTATACAAAGTTAATTTTGAGGGGTAAATGTAATTTTTTTTCTATTATTATGAGAAAATAAATATTTTTTGACACATTTCACAGGTCAAGTACTTAAAATCCAAATAAAATACCTTGTTCTATGGATTTGCAGTTTTCCGTTTAGAATTGTCCTGTATTATATTTATGAAGTGTCCATTGAAAGAATATGCGATATATATCTGCTTTAAGTAAAATTTTTATTATATGACCAAACAACGAAAGTAGCATTTGATAAATATAATAGTGGTTTTCGGGTGAAACCTTACAGAAAGTTTTGTGAACTTATCGTTCCCATCCTAGACCACAAATAGCTGAATTTTTCTCTTGTCTCTTTTCTCTTTAGAAAACTGTCTTCATTAGTTTCGCTCTATTTGAATTAGTAAGACACTTCTCTATATTTATACTCGTTATTTCTGTGTGGAAATCACTGTTGGCTTGTATGTATTCATCCCTTTATGTATCTCATTTTTCTTGTATAAATATTTGTCATCATTTGCTTTGAAATCAGGGATTCGGTTCCATTTAAAGCTAATTTGATAGCTAAATATGCACTCATTGATTTCTATAAACCCCAACTGTCAGAATTTCACTTCTGCTTAGTAAAACTGACTTCATTTCTATAATGCGCCTATACTGTTCATTTTGTTTGAGTTTGTCTTGAAAGTGCGGTTTTCAGTTTATAATCATTTTACGCGTTCCTTCATATTATCACATGGTTACCAATGTCTTGTTCGAATATATTAGTATAACTCCTTATCAGAACATTTTTAAAAATAAATATATTCTCTATCCCAACGATCTTGTAAAAAATGAATGAGATGAAAGGAAAAATAGGAATTTTTAAACTCTGAAGTAATTTTTTTATAAAAAAGATACTTAAAAGTTGTTGAAAATTTAAACAGGAATTTTTTTCTATCTGTATGTCATGATATTGAGTTAGTATAAAGGCTTTCTTATTAGGAAAATTTCATTCCCGTCGGGTTTATAATATTCACGCGTGAAAGCCTATTTCCTTTGGAGTTCTCTCTGTGTTTACAAATAAGATTTTTTTTATAAAATGGTTATTGTACAATACAAAACTATTTTAATATATAATTTTGATAATTTTTTTATGTTGTGTTGAATATTTCAGTTGTGTTGAATATTTATGTTGTGTTGAATAACATGAGAGATTTTTCATATAATAAAAACATCTAAATCTAAGGCAACACATACTCAGATCATGAATTCCCAATTAAAACCTACTACTGGTGCAAATGAGAAAATAAATTGCTCTATATACAAGTACATCCAATTAAGTTTCAAGGAATGCCACCCAGATGGTGTAGTGCTTAGCATCGTTATTTCCCACCCTGTGGGCTTGGGCATGCTGGCTCGCTTAGACGGTGTTCCCATAATAAGGTAGCCAGCAAGCTTCGCGGTGATTAACAAGAGTCGTGACAGAAATTAGTTGTGTTTTTCTAGTGTAGAGGGCGTTAGTCGCCCACGTTTTGATGTATTTTCAACAATGCTTATGTAATTTTCTTTCAGTATTCTCTTTGTTAGAACCACCGAGCATAGAAAATCCGTTTAATGAACGATAGGATAATGAATAAATATTAATCGGGACTGATGATGGCCGTGTTTTTTTGGGGGGGAGTCTGGTCATCCTTTTTGTTTCTAAACGTGAATGTCTCCCGATAAGTGCCTCCACATTGGAAAATATTTTTTTTTCTATGAATTTAATATATTACAAGTTTCGAGGGAGATTTTGAATGTTCTGTACATATTTTTTATTAATTAAATAATATTGGAAATTTGAAAAAAATTCAAGGTTCTATAAGGAAATGCATAAAATCAAAATAAATGCAACTGCATTTCCAGAAAAAAAGTAATTAAAATTGAAATAACAAAATATAATGGAATTTGTAGCACATAAATATTGTGCACTTTTAGATTATTGTATTAACATTTCGTAAAAAAATATATTAAAATTCTATATTATTTTCGTTAAAAATCATATTTAAAATTCATATCATAAAGGAAAAAAAATCTATGAATTCAGTATATTACAAGTTCCGAGGGAGATTTGGAATTTTCCCAACATTTTCGTTAAATAAATAATATTGGAAAGTTGAAAAATTTTTAAGGATGTATAAGAAAATGCTTAAAATCAAAATAAATGCAACTGCAGTTCCAGAAAAAAAATAATTAAAATTGAAATAACAAACTAGAATGGAATTTGTAGCATATAAATATCGTGTACCTTTAGATTATTGTATAAACATTTCGTAAAGAAGAATATCATAAAGAAATAACTTTTTTAGAATTTAGAGGTCATCATGTTTTAGTTTAATCTAGAATAAATGATAACGATTAAAAAGGCAATTCAAATCAATGATAAAATTCTGTTTTTATAGAAAAATAGCAAATGCCTTGGACCTATAAACGATTGAATCATTAAGTATAATATTTTCGCGTTAGAAGAATTCATAAAACGCAGCTGCAAGCAGTATAAAGGAATGCAGAAAATAATATAAAAACAAACCAGGGGTATTAAAGACACAGAGGCCTTTTATTTTCAAATATTTTTCTTTCATATTGCTCCTATGATATGAATTATCTCGTGTTTGAACGTGTAGCATTTTCTGAATCGCATTTAGCACCGCTGAGAGAGATGCAGAAATTGGGAATTTATTCACACTTCTATAATAAAAAGTTTGATAGAAGAGTTGCCAAAAGGGGTGGGATGCTGAAGAAAATATATGATAGGCAACCCCTAGGCATCTATAAAGTATGTAGAAAATAAATCTGAATTTGAAGGTATAAAATCAAAGAAAAAAAATTCCGTATATATTTTTTGTCTTTAAATTTATGTATTCTTATTTTACTTTCTGAACGAAATGTGTTTGTTCCGAACAGCTTCAAAGTCAATTTTATTGAGAAGAATGGGTTTGGCAAGAAATATAAGGCCTCTCATTTATCTTTTTACGGGAAAAATGAAATTTATAAGTATTTATACTCCTAGGATCTGTATAAAGCCTGGTTTATGGATTTTGTTTTCATTTTTTGATTGTGTAAGTGTTTAAACTAGTAACAGTGTTGTGAATTATGAAAATAAAATACTGGACATTCGCAAACTATCCGAGAACATATTGCCAGTGCCCAAGACATTCTACTCTCATCTGGCGTATACTCTATAATCAAATCTTAATAATAATTAAGTCTGTTACTAATACTGAAAATTATACCACTAATGAAAATTGAATCTGAGATAGTTTAAAAGTTTTTAATCTGTTCGTTGTTTTCTGTATATAAAGCATGGTTTATGGTTTATTTTTTTTCATATTTTTGAATGTGTAGGTGTTTGAACTAGTAATAGTGTTACAAGTTATTAAAATATACTACTTTACTCTAACAATCTATGCGAGAACCATATTCCAGTGCCCAAATCAATATGAAAGCATTCGACTTATACGCTACAAATAATTAAATTTTATACCGATATTAAAAATTAATGAAAATCGCATCTGAGATAGTTAAAAAAGTTTTTAATCCTTTAGTTGTATTCTGTGCACATTTATGGAATTTAATTTAATAACTGTTCATTGCTTTTATAACTAACTTATTTTTGTCGATCTAAGAATGCGTTTGACAGCAGCAATTTTGTTCAATTTCTTGCCTCTCATTATACTCGAATATTTTAGTTACTTCTCCCTCCGTTTAGACCAGTCATACTCAACTTCTTTTTTTTCTCCCTGGTCACATGCATACGCTTGTTACGTTACGCGAACCTCAACTTAGTGCATTATACCTCATAATAGAATGACTTAAAAAATAAAACTCAAAACATCAATGTTATTAAAAAACGTTTATTTAAAACTATTTAAAACATGGACATACTGAATGACATTTATATTTACATACTTATATCAATATGTGTATTCATCTTTTCTCCATTTTGAACAAATAGTAACAGAAATGGGATTAATGGGGTCGTTGAATCGAACTACCATCCTAAGAGACATGCATTCGAAATGCGGTAGATTTAAAGCAACATCATCCAGCCTATTTTCCTTCTTATTTCTGCAGTTTCGGTGTAATAGAACTTTTATCTTCTAATGAAATTTTTTTTATGTATTTTAACATATATGTCAAATACTATGTATAAAGAAACAAACATAAACATGTATTTAGCAACTCCATGCACACCTAACTATTGTAGATATATCTCTTGTAGTTTACTTCTTTAAGGGGGTCCGGGACACATTTAAAGTTTGATTTTATTTATTGAGCTAAAATTTTGAATTTTTTTGTGAAGGTCAACCATACAATTTGTAAACAAAATCACATCATAAAACTTCTCAAAAAGTTTTTAAAAAATTTTAAAATTTAAAAGTTTTAATAAAAGTGGGGTAATTTAAAATCGTTATAACTCGAAATATTATTTGTCGAATTTCAATTTTTTTTCATTTAATTAAACAGAAATATATAAGTTTTAATTTGGATTCACCATTTTTTAAAATACTAATTTTTAAAAATATAAAAAATATTTAGATGAAATTTACAAAAAAAAATTATGTAACTTATTTTTAGAAAATCATATTTTCAAAAGCAAATATTTTTTTCAAATTTGATGAATCAGAAATAAAATAAAATAGTTGAAAAAGACATGTTACGAGTTTCAATCATTTATCTTTAACGGTTCTTGACTTATAACAATTTAAACACGAGAAATGGGAAAAAACACATCATGAAGAAAAACGCACTTGGTTTAAACAACGATTGGCTATTATTAGAATGTTGCAAAAAAAAATAACAATTTCTCCTGTTCTAATTAAGATAGAAACATTATTTAAACGCCATTTTAAGCGTAAAAGGACACATAATTTTTTAATGCAATAATAATTTTTTTTCGAAAGTTCGAACAATTTTGTGTCCTGGACCCCCTTAAGAGAGGATGCATGTCTAGATCTCAATTGTGAAAGGGACAGGTGATTTTTAGAGAGTTCATAAGAACTGGTTCAAAGTCACACTAACCGATGTAGATCTTCTTAAATTAAATAGTATTGAAGTAAAAAAAAAGTATCTGAGTGATAGCAGCAATGAAATTTAAAAGGGACTTATCAGTCATATAAATACCTTTAAGAATTTCATTTAAAATGCTTTGAAATATTATTAAAATGTCGTTACTTTAATTTAATTACTTACTGTTTATATATTTCGTACTTAAAAGAGATATTTGCCATTCCAAAAAATGTTTGAATTTTAAGACAATAAATGCCATTTTTCCCAAGAAAAACTGTTAAAAATTAGGGAGAACATAATATATATACTCTATTAGCTAAATACCCGTGCTTCGCTACGGAGTACATTCAAATTAAATATAACTGTCAATGTATGCAATTAATGCGAAAAAATTATATTTATAAAAAAATCTTAACGGATGTTTTTATAGACAAAATAATGTAAAAGAAAATATTCAAATTAAATCTAAGAGAGCATACTAAAGAATATAGTACAGTTAATATAGTACAGTGTGAGGAAAATTTCTTTTACTGTATTTTAATATTTTTTTGGATACTGTCCAATCGTCTGCGCATTAGCAAGAAAAAATATTTTTCTGTCAATTTATTTCGTTGTTATGCACGTGACGCAAAATTAGTTTCAAGTATCAAAAAGAAAAGAAACCCCGTGATCAACATTTAATAAATTAAATTCTAAAAATTAATATTTAAAAATTCACTAATAATCAGAAAATGGGGGGTAAAGAATCGAAAAAGGTTTCATTTTAAAAGAATTTTTAAGATCTTTCTCGTGATATAAATTTTATTACCCGCAGATTATTATTTTGAATGCAAACTTTAAAGAATTTTCAAAAACAGCTTAGAAATTTAATTTTTTAAAAAATCTAAGAAGAATTTTTCAAAAATGTCTCTTAGTGCACCCCTACACTATAAGAAATATCGCCATGCAAAATTTCAGCCCTTTAGGTCCAAAGGTTTAGTCTGTGCGTTGTATGTCAGTCAGTGAGTCAGTCAGTTACGAAACTGTTTTATATATATAGATTGGTAGTTTATTTGAAATGTTGCCTTAAAATTATCTGGAACCCATAATACAGTCATTCCTAAAGTGGTCTATATGGACCCCCAGGGGTCGATAGACCTGCAAGGGGTCCATGCCAGTGAAAAAGAAAATTTGGAGGTGCATGAGATGTAAATGGAGGTCCACGAGTTAGACGGGCTGTTACCAAAATTTTGGCTCCCCGTAAATGTAATAATCTGCCTAACACAGATAGTACCTATGGAGATATTTACGTAATATGAGTACTTTCTTATAATAGATAGATACATTTCCTAATTATATGTATATTTTATAAAATTGTGTAAGAAATCTATTCACTTTTCGGCCGCAGTACGTGTAACTTGTGTTGCGACATCATGTACTTTAGTACTGTAACGGTTACAGCGAGGGCCAAAAGGTAGCCGTTATATTGAACTTGCCAGTTTCCCAATTTGTCACAGACAAACTGCCAGGATCATGACCTTTCAGTCTACGTTCAACATTTAAATGTCCTTCACACAAACTTTGAAATTAGGTTTGAAGGTGTATTGACTATGGAAATACCACAGTCAGTGGATTATCAATCCATACGGTGACATTGAAGAAACGGATGACATGTTACAAGAAGAACTGATCAGTATAATCACCAACGAAGAGCTTAAGTTGCAGTTTAGAAAGGGATATCAACAATTCTGGCTTCAAAGAGACATACCTGTTACATATTCTGCATTATGAACTATCGTGAGAAAGTTTTTGGTAGCTTTTCCATCTTCATACCTCGTTTAAAGGGGTTTCAGAGCGGTTGTCAATCTCCTTACAAAAAAATTAAAGAATAAAAAGAAATCACTCGCCGAGGAGATTTAAGGTTAAACCTGACTAAATTGAAGCCGAATATTGAAATTTTGCTATCAAAGCATCAGTTTCATCCCTCCTATTAAAAGTACTGATTTTGTTGTGTATTTATTCTATGTAAAAAAGGTTACTAGATTTGCATTTTGTGTCGTTTTAATTAATAAATGTATAACTATAAAACTTAACATATATATATATATATATATATATATTTTATTTTAAAAATTTTCACTCTACAGTAAACCCTCTCAAAGTGAGTATCTCTGTGTCAGCTGTCGTGGGGTACGACATGCTTGTGGCGGTCTCGCGAAGAAGAGGAAATCGTTATGTAGATTTCCATGCAAATTCCTAGCGTGATCGCCTGCGCATGTGCGAGCTTTCCCCGGAGCAGTATATAAGCGTCTCTTGCTCGACTCGACGAGACTCAGAGCTAACGTGAACAATTACATCACTTACAGGAATGACACTCCACCTAATCCTTTTCCCTACAGAGGCACTGCCATTTACATTAAAAAACACATTGCCCATCATGAAATCCCTCTCCCTAATCTTAAAGCTGTCTACGCCACTGTCCTTAAAATTACTCTGAACAATAGAACTCCCTTTATAATTGTTTCCACTTACATACTACCACAACAAAACCCCACTGAAGTAGACACTGACATTAAATATCTTGCACAATTAGACAATAACATTATAATTTTTGGCGACTTAAATGCTACACACACTTTTTGGAACTGCAACACAATTAACTCACATGGTAACACTATTTATAACCTAATTAATAATTATGACATATATTTATTTGACCCTGACACTCCAACACATCACAGCTACCAAGGCACTGGTAACATTATTGATTTTGCTCTCCTTAAGGGAGTCCCTTACCCTATGAACATACAAACATGAAATGCACTTAACTCAGATTACCTTCCAGTTCAGCTAACTATTAACTTTAATCTTAATCTCACCCACAACAATACCAAAACAGTCACTGACTGGAATCAATTTAATCAAATTCTTAAAAACACACCTTACAACTTTAACATTCCAAACACTCCTGAAGAAATAGACATTTACACTGACTACATCACCAACACCATAACCAATGCCTACAACACTGCTACTCAATCAATACATAACAATCACAATAAATTCTCCACCGACAGAACACTTAATCATCTCAAACACCTCAGGAATAAAACTAGGAAAACATGGCAGCAAACCAGACAACCACACCATAAAACACTAATGAATCAAGCACAAGACAATCTTAAAAGCTACATTAAACACAAATCAAATACCAGATGGAACTATTATGTCTCTAATCTTTCTACTGACAACAATTCGATCTGGAAAGCTACTAAACAACTCAAATCTACCACATACAACATTCCACCCCTTGTAGACAACATTACAAATGCACGTGCTCTTACTCTGGAAGATAAAGCAGCACTTTTTGCCAAAAATCTAGTTAATCAGTTCACCCCCCATAACCTTTCCCACCGACCCACTGAGAGAGAAGTAAATATCAATGTTAATAACCTCCTTGATACCCCTATCACCCCCATGACCCTCAAATTCCCCCCTCTGATGTAATTAATCTTATTAGGAAACTTAAAAACAATAAAGCACCTGGTGCGGATAATATTACAGGCTTCATGCTTAAAATCTCCATCTTAAAACCTATATCAACATAACTACCCTCATCAATGCTATTATTCGCACCAGTTACTTCCCCTCTCCCTGGAAAAACTCATTAATTGTACCTATTCATAAACCTGGAAAATCCCCCAAAGACCCCCTCTAACTATAGACCCATTAGTTTATTATCATCTATCAGTAAGATAGCTGAAAAATTTATCGTACAAAATATTAACACTCACCTTGATGAGAATAATATCCTCTCCCCTTATCAATTTGGCTTAAGGCGTTCTCTCTCAGCTCCCCATCAGCTATACAGAGTGGTTGATGAACTCACCAAACCTAAAACCTATAGTAAATCCACTGCTGCAGTCTTCCTGGATATTAGCAGAGCATTTGATTCTGTCTGGATACAAGGTCTCATACACAAATTAATTAATTACAATTTCACTCCCAATATTATACACCTGATTCATAGCTATCTAACTAACAGAACTTTTCAAGTAAAACTTAAAAACACACTCTCAGACAAGCACAGTGTTCAATGTGGTCTGCCGCAGGGTAGCCTTTTAGGACCTGTGCTGTACCGTATTTATGTAAGTGACTTTCCCACGCACTTTAGAATCAACACTGCAGTCTACGCTGATGACACAGCTATATACACTTCATCCAACAAAATTAACTTTGCTGGGAATCAATTAAACATACACCTTCAACACATTAACTCCTGGACTCGTAAAAGGAAAATCAAGCTCAATACAGACAAATGTGTTGCTGTCATGTTTTCTAATAAAAGACTAGACTCATATAATGAACACAAAATCATAATTAACAACACTGCTCTGCCCTGGACCACCTCCTGTAAATATCTTGGAATTATTCTTGATAAAAAACTCACTTGGCGCCCCCACATTAAACACATAACTGATAAATTTCGAGCTGCTAAAAGAAAACTTCTCCCCCTAATTGCTCGAGATAGCTTTTTGAACTTAAATATGAAGTTGCTCATCTACAGTGCATTCCTTAGACCTATTTTTACTTAAGCTTGCCAGGCCTGGTCATACTGTGCTAATTATCACATTACTAAAATCTGTGCTGCTCAGAATAAAACCATAAGAGATATTGTAGAAGCCCCCTACTACTTCAGAAATCGGAAAATCTAAGAAGAACTTAACTTCCCCCCACTAACAAGCTTTATTAACTCTCTAAATATTAACTTTCACAATAGTATAGAATCTAATAATATCACTCTTTTAACTGATCTCTCCAACTATGAATTCAAGAAACCTTTCAATAGGAAGAGACCTAGAGCGTCTCTTGCTCTTCATTGGTAATTTCCCCTCCCCTTACGTGTACTGAGTAGTACAGCGCTAGAGCGCGGGCCTTCTGTCCTGTAGGTTGCGGGATCGAATCCCCAACCAGACAACTTTTTCTCTCCTTCTCCCCCCCTCCGTTTCTCGCGCAGTTTGCAAGGTTCTGGCCGGCAATCCTTTTTTAAATGTTTAATAATTAATATATATATATATATATATAATCTTAAAAATTCAATACGTAGACTTTGTCTACAGTAAAAAACAATTTAAAATTTTTCAAAAATTGATACTTGGGTAGTGGAAACATTACTCAAGGTAAAAAATATTTTTAATACTAACACCTTTTTGCTTTTATTTTTAACTTTATTTTTTTCCTATCCTTAAACTTTCTCTGGTCGCAGAAATTCGAAGATCTCAACACTTCGCATTACACTATATTTTATTTACTAACAACTCCACAGCCAAATTTAATTAAGGCAAGCTCCTGAAAAAACCCAAGTTATTTTTAGAAGTAGAGGGAACCAGTTCCCAGGAACTTCTACTCAGAATGTTGCTGATTGCTGATTGCTGATACTCGACGGGACGCAAGCAGCGATCCGCCTGGTTGCACGCTCTCAACATAGTGTTACCTTCGAACTCTTCATGTGCTCAGGATACCGAATATTTATGGTACTTGTCATCATTTCCCGTAGCACCAGATGCTTCAACTTCAGCAACTGAAGAGTGTTCCCGAGTTCCAGCGCTTGACTCACCATGCTACATCTATTTTCTGATTATGCTGACCACCAAGATCGCCTCACAGAACTCTTGTGCTTCCAGTTATGCAGGACGAGTCGTAATATTTTTTATTGTTATTAGTATCAGTATTTATTTTGTGTTTTTAATTGTAAGCGCAATAGTAGTTGTTATTGCAATATTGCTAGTGATCAATGCTTTTATTATATACCAGTAATTGTGAACAGGTTTCATCAATAAACTGTAATGTATTAAATAACAAGCCTCATGTATTGACCGATATACACTGTAAACAGCCCACGAGGGTGGAGATAAGTGGTAGGTGCTAGAGGTTTTAGAAACCAGTAACATTCTGTTAATAACTGTCTAGAACTTATATTTTCAGTTAAAATATTTTATACCGGCACCTCCACATGTTTAAAATGCAGACAAACCAATTAAGTCAAAAAACGGGGTGTAAAATGAAAGAATGAAATGGCGCCAGCCGGTATAAGAAACCGGAAGAGGGATAAGGAATTGAAAAGAACAGTTAAAAGACGGAACAACGAGGGGACTACTAAAAGGGGACAATGAAGTAAAAAAGGGGATTGTTGGCAAAGAGGAAACGACACCACACATATGAGATTTTCTGGGAAACAAGATTCCTAGAAGGGCAGGGGAGAGTCGAAGGTTGAATTATTTTAATGAGAAACGCCCCTCACTCGGAATGGTAAAGAAAGAATATTTAGGGGGTTGAAATTATTGAATGGAAATAGAAATGATATAACATGATTGACGAATGAAATGAAAAGGGAGGAACGGTGAGAAGAAGATAAAAAAAGTAGAGTATCAGTGGATTTGGCGCTCAGACTCAGCACACTCCTATGAGATAAGCAGAAAACATAAGAGAGAATTTGAGGGTATCCGTTAGATTGCGGCCAGATTCAACACATTGCCATGAGATAGTAGCCTCATAAGAGAGAAGTTTTCAAAAGAGCATATGTGAGATTGCGCCCAGACTCAGCGCATCTCTATAATCCTGCAAGCCAACGATGAGAAGAAATAGATGAGTGCCCGAGCCAAAAAGATTCCCTGATCTCTGCAAGCCAGTGATGATAGTTGACCGGAGGAAAACCTGTTCTGCCTTCTCAGCCCGCTAATCGCCAGACATCGTCCCGCGCCGTCCAGCGAAATTTCATGAATGCGTCACCGGAGAGAATTGAGTCCTAGAAAGATATCCCAATCGATGCAAGATAACACGCCGGCGAGTTTTCCCTGTGCAGTCTACAAAATGGAGGTAACCTTTCATTACCTATTGCCAAAGAGTCAATAAATCCCCGAGTCATATAATACAGGCTAAAATTAGAAAATAATAAATTGCGTACTGAGAATGAAATCAAATTAAATGAATGAAATAATATAATTGAATAATCAATTAAGATAATAATTGTTTTTCTTTATATTCATAATTATCAGTAAAATAATTTAGTGTGTAATCATCTATGTGTTTATGTTAATAAATCAATGTATTATTTAGAACTCAGAGTAATGGTGTCATTGCCTACCACTATACTAAATCACGACCAACTAAAACCCTATGATATCAGCTTCAAAAACAGTTTTAAAATTGATGAATTTATAAAAAAACGATATTAGGATAGCAGGGGGTCTACCCAATACAGAAAAAATCGGCACGGGATCTACAGGACAAACAAGTTTGGGGACCTCTGCTTTAATACTACAAGCTTGCTTTTAACGAAATTTCTTTTATTGTGCTTCTACGCATTGCAGGTGCGGTATTCTTAAAGAATGACAATTATTTGTACAATTTTTATTCTTTACTCTTACCCCCTCACGAGCTCAAATTTTTAGACATACAGTAATACATAAAAGATAGATAAGATAGATAAAAATGAAGGACTCCAAGGTAATAAAGCTAGATTAAGAACCAGAACTACATAACAAAGTTTGAAAAGATCAAACATTTCTCGAAAATATATTGATTTCGTTGCAAATAATTCTTAAATAAATATTACTGATAACTTTTTTTTTCAATAAATAAGGAATATGTTCTTACAAAGAAATAATAAAGAATGTCTGGCAAACAATCGATAAATTTATCAAACGAGTTATTGGTTCACACTGCCATAATGACTTTGAGATTAATGAAATACTTTCGCGAGTAAATATAATCCTTCGTAAACAACAGATTAAATTCTGCACATAGAATTTCTGATCAAGGAAAGCAGGAAAGAGTGATAGAAAACGCTAAAATCAATTATTGTGTTCAACGGAAATCTTAATGCAGAATTTATTGAAATAGGGTTAAAAAGATGAAAGAATTTCGATCAAGAATGTTAATCTTGAATAATAATACTTAACATTATTTAAGTTAATTAAAGTGGCACACTTAGGGAAAATAACATTTTTCTGTGACCGTTCTCCATTTTATTGATGTTTGAACAGATAATAACTCAAATATATTACAGTATTTATTTTAAATTTCCCATGAGGCATTATAAACTGAACTAAGAGTAATGGGCACTGGGATTTGTCCAATGGTTCTTGAAAATACAGATTAGTATTCGAGTCTCTGTTATGAATTACTTCTAGTTGTGTGTCATATAAAGTATCTTCTTTTTTTCAAGGGGGTTTTATTGAAGGAAACTTTTTTAATACTAATTTGTACCCATCAAAACATGGTGGCTGCATAGTAAATAAATGTACTAATACATAGATTATACACAACACATCATTGCCAAATGTTGAAAATCATAATATTAAGAATAGATAAATACACTTTAACTAATGACTATTGAACCCAATAAAAAGAAATATTGTTATTCAACAGCACGACATAGACGATTTCTGTCAGGTTTAAACAGGTTATCTCCCAAACATAATTAAAAATAAAAATGGTAGAAATAGAACTAGAGAGATTCCTGGGAATAAACAAAATAACGTGTTTATGCGGCCTTGTGCTTTGTAACTTTGCTCGTAACTTTTATACATGTCACTAAGCATGCGTAGAAAGCAGTTTTTAATTCTAAATTATCGCTGATTAAAAGAAATTGCGGTTACAAAAACCAAATTTGTCACACCTAAAGATTAAAATCTTTCGTTTAAGACCAAATTGAAGCAAATTGATGTAATAGTTTTCTCTCATAGACTGCTCAAAAATCGTCTTATCAACTTAAATGTACAGATTTTTAGCTTGGGCCTTACGTTGTCTAGTGGTACGCGTTGGGCTTCGGATTAGGGGTGTCCAGATCAAATCCCGACAAATGCTATTAAATACCTTCATGTCTACACCAAATATGGACACGTTAAATCTGTAAACCGTAAAGTCCAAGAGTTCAGTGTGTGGAGGAACCATCCAGAAGTCTCTCCTGGGGTGCTTTATCAAAATTTAAGTTGAAACAGAGGGTAATGTTGGAACTGTATGGTGTTCCCAGGTAAGAAGTGGTTAACAATTTCAGCCGTATATTGAGCGATGATTTCACAACAAGTGCCTGCACATTAAAAAAAAATATTTTTTTAAAAGAAATCTTAATGTTAAAGAAAACCTCTATTCCTGGAAACTGTAGTTATAAATTGTGTCACACGAAAAATACATAGTAATCGTTTGAGATGAGAGGGAATCAGTTTGTATTATATGCTAATTCAGTGGTTTTGACGGCTGCATTGATTGACAACTAAGGTGAAACCCTATTTGTCTAGTTGTGGTGATTTTGCACATCCATTGATTCACGCCCTTGATATGCAGTTTTTTAACGTACCCTAGATAGAGCTATATATCCTGGAACTATTTGATAAACCATGGTGCATTTCATGCCTAAGCAAGCGTCATATCTGGAGACCCTTAGAGTGAAGCATAAAAATATGCAACGTTTATCTTATCTCTTTTCTTTTGCTGATGCTTCAAAAGAGGGGTTCAGGATTGACTCCAAAATTTTTTCTACGAAATACTAATAGATCATTCTTACGCAAGAGAATCTATTATCCAAGAGGGATTCCCCGTCTTTCATTAATCAATGATTATGATACCGCCTTCAATCAGCTCGCTGAAAGAATCTGATGAGGCAGAGTTCACTGTGTTCAAGTCACTGTGGTAGCCTACAGGGAAGGTATAAACACAATATCTTCAAATTAAATTTGTGTTACTTGTAAGGATCGATTAAAATGTAATTATATCTCTTCTTATCTTAATCAGAATGTTATGGAGTCTAGTATTAATAACGTTCTAGTGGTCATAATGCTGTTGACAATGGAATTAGTAACATCTAGACGTACAATCGAAAAAAATTGCCTTGATTATTTAAATATTTATTCCGTTTTCTGAACAACTATATTCTTCATTTAAGTAAACTCATTCCCACCTTATCATAAAAAGCATTTTTTAATTCATGTTAGTAACGTCTTATTCTCTGGACAATCATTTTTTTTATTGTAGCAGTGAATCAAAAGATTGAGTTAACCCTCTAATGGCATTAATGTTATTTTATTCTCTTTTTATATCTCGCTAGCGATTATGTAGATTGACAGCACATAATAGCAATTTTCAGAAGCTTTATAAAATTCTTTGCAATCTGTACCAATTCCAAAATTTTATAAACAGAAATTTATCCTAAAAATATCCGAACTACATATCACATGTTGTAATCTTGCTTTTTAATTAGAAAATGACATTTTGAGTTGAGACATTCTGCCACCGAAACATTTATTTTGTCTTTCTGCGAATCTTTTTAACTATAAGGATTTTAAAACTTTCTTTGTGATCTATATTTGATTCAAAACCATTAATTCTAAATCTTGAGGCAATGTTGTCTTAAAACTTCTTGGGAAATTTGTTATGGATAAAACTTTTAGGAAATAAAAAATATATAATTTATAATTTAACATTGTATAATTTTAACAATAAATTTTTAAAGTGTCATTCTGTATTGAGGTTGTTAACTGCAAAAATTTATATCCTCAACTTTTTTTTTCAGATATATTAATTTATTGCATAAGAATATGGAAGTATCGTTGCATTTGAGTCCTGGATGGGAAATGGCTAACTTTCAAGCTGTAAAACTATGAATATTTATTTTTTTTCCCTTGCAAAGATATTTATTTAATGGACAAGAAAGAAACCATATCATATTCGCCCAGGCGTTAGAAAAATTGACTGAAAAAATGCTTTTTTGAAAAAGGAAACTTATCCAATTTTAAGATAACTGCTTTTACACCATCGCAATTTAACGATAGAATATCGGGCATTCAAAATCTAACTTTTAATTAAAAATTCGGTTTCGTGGGTGCACATTTGTCCTTCGTTCCTATATTAATGTGTCGTAATGATACTGACATACACTGATACTTCATTGTAAAATTTAAATGACACCATTAGAAACTCAGCGAGCGATAATATTTAACGAATGAACAATTGATAATTCCACTTATGGTGAAAAAGAAAATTATGGCAATTTTAGGGATGATGAATTGCTTTAAAATCTTTTAAAAAATTCAGACAACGACCCGAGTAATTTTCATCTGAATATCAAAATTTTCATAAAAAGAATTACTATGAATATGAAAGAAATAGAAGGCTATATAATGTGAGAAAGCTTGGAAGTTTAAAAAAGTACCAGAAAATGTTGATGTAGCAAACAACGTAACGTTTTCTGTTTTAATTTTGGTAAATAAACATAAGTTATTTCTATCACACATCACAGATTCTTTCAAATATTTAGAAATTGAAGGTTTGGAGATCATAAAGAGCTATTGGACAAAGTAACGAAAAAGGTTAAAGCCAGGACATAAAATGTCATATTTTTACCAATAAAAAAGACAAAAATCGAATACGTGCTCCAAATCTATGTGAAACACATACTAAGGATATAAAAATGTTTCTTTTTAACCAGTCACGAAATTTATGCGATTCATCTTTTTTAAATGGATAGGTTAATGAAGAGCTTCTAAATAGTTATTTAAGTGCAATTTCATTATCTCAAGCAATTACTTTCTTTCCGAAAATCCCTAAAGGATTTATTATCTACATAGATGAAATTAATACAGCCAACAATTTTTTAATGAAGAGGACCTTTTAGTAATATTTAACAGCTTGGCAAATTGTTTAAAATTAGTCATTAAATTACCCCTCCATCAGCTGAAGTACTTACATTTCTTTTCGTAAAATAAGTTAAATCTCATTGCCTACATGAATTTATTTTCTTTTAACAAGGACTATAATTTCTCAATACTTTTTCCCCAAACCACTCTTGGTTATCATAAGGCTGTTACACTTAGGAAACATAGTACCAAACATAATCTTAAGCCCATACTAGTTGGTACCCGTCAAAACATGACGGCTAGATTGAAAATAAATGCACGAATACACAAATTATACTCAACGCATCATTGCCAAATGTTAAAAATCATAATAATCCGCAGAAATAAATTAATGTGTTTAAGCGGCCTCGTGCTTAGTGAGTATCTAAAGCCAGATTTAAAGATGTCACTGAGCAGGCGAAGAAAGCAATATTTTTATTGCAAATTATTGCTAATTAAACAGCGCAAAATAAACAATTTTCATCAGGTTTAATCTTTTATTTCACAAACATAATTATCATAAAAATAAAAATGGCAGAGAGAGATCTAGAGAGACTCCTAGGAATAAACGTGTTTATCACTAAAACATATCACTGAGCATGCGCAGAAACAGTGAGTATCTAAAGCCAGATTTAAACATGCCACTTACCATTGCCAATCTATTTTTAATTGTAAATTATCGCTAATTAATAGAAATTGCGGTTACAAAAACCAAATTTAACAAATTTACAGATTACGATCTTTCGTTTAAGACCAAAAGAAAGTAAATGGATGCAGTAGTTTTCTCTCACGGACTGCCAAAAGAATCGGATTAGCAACTTAAATATATAGATAGATCCCACCGAAGGAGAAATTACACAAACAACTAGCCTTATTCAACTGTGTGCTACATTTTCCCCTGTCTCTCGTACAAATAAAATATTCTTACCATAACTTCGTAAGGGAATTTTTTTTTCGATATTCTTTTCTTTTCTATAACAATCGAGGGACCTCGTTTTAAGCCGGAGGAAGAATACATGCAGAGGGGAGCCCATAAGCAGAATTTACTAGGCGAAGTTGTGACTGCAGGGACGTGAAATGATTTGGAATGCGGCCATTATTTCGGAACAAGAAATAAATTTACAGTTTTATTGAAAACATTAGGAATTTTAATTTAATGGTTCTTCAGTATGCATAACAGAAATTTTAAACAAGCGTTGAAAAAATAAACAAATCGGGGAAAATTGCTAGTTTCCCAAGACACGAACATTTTTTTTCCTCAACCTTTCCCGTACGGGGTGGGATAGCATGTATCCCAAGAATGCGGGCTAAGGGATGAATATAAATACACACACACACACACACACACACACACATATATAGATATATATATATATATATATATATATATATATATATATATATATATTAGATTTAGACTAAGTACATAATTTTTCCCCTGTCGGTATGTTAAAGCAAATCCATACCCTCTTTGTACTAGTAGTATATCTCATATTTCAATGGATACAATGCATTGGTATATGACATATACATACGTGAGTTCCAACCTACGCTCTTCCCACACCAAACACTCTGACTCCAATCATACATATATACATCATAGAATCATCGATAACACAGGTCTGCAAATAAAGCTCAGTGGCAGATGCTAATTATCAGAAATGGTGCTCATTTACAATGAAGGGGGATTCAGATAATTTTAGCCTAAAAGTAACTTATTAAGTTTCTCAAAACGAGAACATAAAGAACTTTTTGCCACGAATATTAATAATGTAGTCATACAACACGCAAAAAATATAAAAATCAGAGCATCTGATTTGAGATATATCTTATACATAAGTATTCCTATTTCAAAATACTGTATATATATATATATATATATATATATATATATATATATATATATAAACCCCTTAATGGCCGTTCATGCAAAGGGGTATGAAATTTCCCGTTCTAAAGAGGGAATCGGAAAAATGGTCCCCTGATAAGCTAAAGGTTTAGAAAATACATATTTAATTCTGGGGAAATTTACAGTATTTATTAGTAGCGAAATTTATAGTTTCTAAATAATTGATTAAGTCTGAATATTTGTTATGTTTCTAAGTTATTAAGCTGATGTTTCTAATGCCACCTGAATGGAAGTTCCAGACCAGGTCCACATAGGCTTCAGACTGAAGTATGCAGCTTCGGTTTATATAGCACCACAAGGGTCGGAGTCCGTGTTAGCTAGTTGCCACCTCAGTTTTGACCAAGCACCCCCAGGGATTACATCTGGGAGGATCGTACTCTCTCCAAACCTCTCTGACCTCATACATAGACGTTCCGGTCTACGGATTTAACGTTCCCATATCCGGCCTAGACACGGAGATATATTAATGGCGCGCGCCGGGATTCGATCCGAACACCATCAGCACCAAAATCTAGCACGCTACCACAAGGGTATCACGAGCTTTTAATTACAGTTTAATCAACTAAAAGGAATGTTTTTTTTCGTAACAAATTATTTACTTGCATTTCGTTACAAGAATTAATTTTAACTATTTGGTACGCTTAAAAAAATGACGGTTCGATAGTAAATAATTGTACAAATACACAAATTATATTCAACACATCATTGGCAAATGTTGTAAATCATAATACTAAGAATAGAGAAATACACTTTAAAAAATTACTATTGAACCCAATAAAAAGATATATGTTTTCTCAATAGCGCTAAATCAACAGTTTCCGTCAAGTTTAATTCTATATCTCAAAAAGATAGTTAAAAATAACAATGGCATAGAGAGTGCCAGATATTCCTCAGAATAAATAAATTAATGGGTTTACGCGGCTTCGTGCTTAGGTACATAAAGCCAGAGTTAAAGATGTCACTGAGCATGCGCAGAAAGCAATTTTTAGCCGTAAATCAACACTAATTAATAGCAGTAGCGGTTACAAAAACCAAATTTGACACATCAAGAGATTAAAAAATTTTGTTTAAAACCAAAATGAAGTAAATTGATACAGTAGCTTTCTCTCAAGGACTGCCCAAAGAATCGGGTTAGCAACTTAAATATATAAATATCCCTTCTATCAGAGTTATCTATTTTTTCAATAAAAAATTTCTGAATACCGTTGCCGAAAGCATACCTGGTTATAACAAGGTTAATAATCTAGTTATAACATGGCTAAGGTATTATGATACAAAACACACTTGCATATATATTGGCATATATATTATATACATACAGTATCCGAATAGTGGTGTATTGAATCTATACGCATACATAATGAAAGCGGATATACTATTTCCAGGTGCAATCTTCATTATAACAAGGCTGTTACTCTTGGTTAATATCCCACTAAACACACACCGATATATATTAATTACCCGTATATGTTGTCAATAAATTACAGTATATGAATACAATAGTTCAAGACACAGTTTACGTACTTAGTATAAATTGTAATACTTAATCAAAGTTATATAATTTAATTATTTTTAAGTGCCGATAGTTATGCTCGTAATCAATTAAAAGAATTTAGGCAGAATTTTATGTCTCATTTTAATAAAATTACAAAAATTTACAGAATTATTTGAGAGTAGGAGGATTAATATAGTTTTTTTAAAGACATTTTATAAATATTATGAGACGCAATCTGCTGAATTATATTTATTGTTAAAGTTATTTATAAATATATAAAGGAAATATAATCATGCATATTTACAGTTAAGATATCTGAATGTAAATTCTCTATTGTTATAATCTTAAACAATACTACGCTTTATAATTTTTCCTAGCCCACAACTTCAATTTTAGTTGTATATTTTCGGTTTGATATTTATGATGGAAAATAAAATAATCATTTTGTCATAAATAATGCATGTTTTAACTAAAGTTATATTTTGACGCAAAACTCATTCTTTGTAATCCTTTTTCGTTTCTGTATTTAAATAAATATCATTAAGGAATATAACAACATCCGTATAAGGTCTAATATCAGCAAAAATAGACGGAATAAATTTATTCCAAACATGCTTAGATTATAATGTAAGCTTGTAATGTTTCCTTTTATTGAAAAAAAATATTCATGCATTATGTATTTGTATATAAAATGGATACTGCACTTTTAACTAGTAAAATAACTTAAGATTCTTTAACATTACAGTTATACTAAGTATTTCTTTTCAGGGATTCTTAAACTAAATTACAATTGCAGGGAACTTGAAAAATATGACTTTTACTAATATCTTCATCTATTTGGTTGAAAACGATTCAGATAAGTATAAACCATTTAGTTGTGAAATTTAAAGTGCTAATTTATTTTGCCGACATACATCATGTATGAATTTTTCTTTAAATTTTATGCTTTGTTAATAATTAAATGCTTTTTTAATATTGTATATTTATATTATGCTTTATTATTGTAATATTTATATTATGCTTTATCATTGTAATATTTATTTTATGCTTTATTAATATTTAAATTTTATGCTTCATTATTAATTTTATGCTTTAATAAACAATAAAATAGACGTTTATTATTATAATATTAATGATATGTTCCGTAAATTTATCAATTATTTTTCCAAACATATTTTAAAAGAAAATAAATTAATTTTAGTTAACTACATGCTGCAGGAATCTGTATTAAATATGTAATTATGAAGTGGTAATAACCTCAGTTTATAAGCCATAATAAATTATATTTCTCTTTTGATAATAAAGCTTCAATGTAACTGACAAGTAATATTATAGATATGTTAAGGGAAAATTTATTTTGCTGAAATACATCATGCATGAATTTTTCTTTAAATTTTATGCTTTATTAATATTGATAAACATGAAAATAGACGTTCATTAATATTATATTAGATATTATCCGTAACTTTTATAATTATTTTTCCAAACATATTTTTAAAGAAAATAAATCAGTTTCAGTACACTACAATACAAAATTTAGTAATTTATAATTTAATCATTCGATACATACTCTTAACATTAAACATAGGTTATTTGAAGGCATGCTACAGGAATATGTATTAAGTATGAAATTATGAAGTGGTAATAACCTCAGTTTATAAGCCATAATAAATTATATTTCTCGCTTGATAACAAAGCTTCAGTGTAACAGACAAGTAATATTATAGATATGTTAAGGGGATGGTAGACTTTCAAACTACCAAAAATCGAACAAAAATTGGAATTTTTTCGGGGTGTATTAATATTTTTTAAATATGTAAATGTTGGATTAATATGCATTTAAAATAAGCAATGAAAAGTAAAGTGAATACTATTTGGGTTTAGAAAAATAATTATTAAAGGTAGGTGAAAAAATATATTTTAAATGGCTTTTTATCAAAATGAGTAATTTCCAGATTTGCACATCTTTGAAATGCTCCTTGCGTCACTGTTTTTGACGAAATTTTATAAAATCTATAAAAAAGACTTCTCTTATACATCAAAATAAAGTAATGTATCCATTTCAGGTTTCGACATCATTAAGGTTATCAAAGTTTAACTTAAGTGCAGAAAAGTACAAAAACTTCATGAAAATTCAGAGTACAAGCATAAAAATATTTTCTAAAAATTAACCATTCAACGAAAGCCCAAAATAATACATACTTACTTTCAAAATATATTTATAAGCAATGTAAATACAAAATTAAGGGGTGGGGGTTAAAAATTGGATCGTCAGGAGAATTTGAAAAACATAATAAAAAGTTCAATTTTCAAAACATAAAAAAATAAATAATTAATTTAAAGAATTAATTAATTAAATAATTAAAATGTTATAAGGTGTTTCATATAGTTATACTTTAATGAATATATATGTAAAATTTCATATCTCTGAGGTAAAAATTTCAAAAAATTGTTTCTCATGTCCACTATCCTCTTAACGAACAATGAGGAAGAGGTATAACGATAAAACATAATGCATCATTTAATTTCAAAATATTTTCACCAAGCATCACAAAACTGACACTTTAAAATATTCCGTTAAGTCCTTGAAAAAAAATCTAATTGTCTTAAGGAGAGAGAACAGATAAGGGCAATAAATAGCCAAAAATGAAAACCTTTTGTTTTCGCAGTAACCCTTTGTAACATTTAATGGGCTTTTACACACTCTGCTGATGCTTAATCTTTTGTAACAGAAGCATTAATGCAAGCGTAGTGCATTTAAAATAAAAAAAGGGGGAAGCTTAATTGCAATTTTTCCCCTTTACTCACAGGAATATGCTTTAAATTTTCGCTAAAATGCTAGATTATAAAGATTTGTAGCAATTTATGTTGTCTTGAGACTTTTAATAACCACAGGTGACAGTAAAGTTATGAGATCTGTTTCTTTATAGTTACATTATAATTGCATTAAGGAATAAAATGCGAAAAATGAGCCGTTTTCCTATTTTTCTTTCTTATGATAGGAATTGCTTCCAAAATATCAGTTATCAAAACAAAATAGTTTTTCTAGTGTTATAAGCCAAGACCATTGGACCGATGACTATTTAATATTTTTAAATAATTAATTCGAAATACAGGTAATTATTTTGATAGTTTAAATTCTGTTGAGAATATGGTTAAATAATTTTTGCTCAGTATATTATTGAATTTTCATATAATTTTCCAAGAATTAGCCATATATAATGGAGTTTCATTGACATGTTCTGGCCTCAGAGATAAAGTTGAATTGTTAATCTATATATATAAAACAGTTCCGTGACTGACTGACTGACTGATTGACTGAATGGAATATAACGTACAGACCAAACCACTGGACCTAAAGGGCTGAAATTTCGTATGGTGATTCTTCTTATAGTGTAGGGGTGCAATAAGAAAGATTTTTGAAAAATTCTTCTTAGATTTTTTAAAATTGAATTTTTAAGCTGTTTTTGTAATATTCTTTAAAGTTTGCATCTAAAATAATTATCTGAAAGTTATAAAATTTATATCCCGAGAAAGATCATAAAAATTCCTTTAAAATGAAATTGTTTTCGAATCTTTACCTCTATTTTCTGATTTTTGGTGAACTTCTAAAGATAAATTTTTAGAATTTAATTTATTAAATGCTGATCACATGGTTTCTTTTCTTTTTGGTGATACATTAAATTAATTAATTGTCACGTGCATAACAACGAAATAGATTGTAAAAAATATTGAAATACGGTAAAAGATAAAATTTAACCACTAGATTAATTGAGACGGAAGTTTTTTAAGAATTTAATTGAAATAAGTATGTTTTATAGATATTAAACATACAAATTAATTGCATACGTTGGCCATTGAATTTAATTTGGATATTTTTCTTCTACATAATTTTGTCTATAAAAATATCCTTACGATATTTTATAAATATGTATAATTTTTTTGGCATTAATTGCATACAATGACCGTTGCATTTCTTATACATATATATATATATATATATATATATATATATATATATATATATATATATATATATTATGGCATTAATTGCATACACTGACTGTAGTCCGTAGCGAAGCAAGGGTATTCAGCTAGTCTTACTATACAACGGCTGGTTAGACAGGAACTTACAATGAATACCAGTGCGACTCGACAAATTTTAGGCTTAACGTCTTACTAAAATATAGTAAAAGGGAAAAAACCACTGTTTTCTATTTTTTAACTACTCAAAATAATTTGTTACCTTCATCCGAGCACATTTTATTGGTGAAAATTTTTGATTGATTTGTTATATTCTCAATCAATTTGAACTTAGTTCAATTTAATTTTAGATTATTTGAATGAACAAAATGATTTTCAGAGCTGATTGTTACAGAAATTTTTATTTTTCCTGATAATGCTTGTTTCTGTCACTTATTTCACCATTTCGTCTGCAGTTATCAGTTATGACGTTTGAAGTTTGATATTTAAGAGTAACCTACATACACTTGAAATTTGTGTACACTGATACTTCAGTTTGAAGTATGCTGCATCATTGTGCGCTAATTATCGCTCCTTGATACAATTCATAGAACTCACAGTTTGCCTCAAACAAAACCAACAATTCAGATTAAAACTATTATTTTAACGTACGATTACGTTCCTCCATAACGGCCCTCCAGAAAGCAAACTTTTAGGCGCTAAAACCGCCAGTCGTCGCGAGTTATAATTTTGACAGTGTGCCATACCAGTCTGTATCGCTTGTTGAAGCAGTAAACAGTTATACAGATTAGTACCGAAATGCGTCAAAATTTTGACATATATATATATATATATATATATATATATATATATATATATATATATATATATATATATATATATATATATATATATATATATATATATATATATATATATATATATATATATGTATATATATATATATATATATATATACATATATATATACATATACATATATATATATATACATATATATATATATATATATATATATATATATATATATATATATATATATATATATATATATATATATATATATATATATATATATATATATATATACATACGTACATGTATATAGATACATACGAAAGAGTTAAGCAACGATAAGTAGTCCTATGTTAATAACCCGCGGAAATTTCGTTAGAAGAGACTACCTGAAATTTTTGTATTCCAATTAACCCTATTTTCCATTAAACCAATAAAAATTTATAAATATATTATTTTTAATCGTAATGCCACATCATTTATTTACAACCATTTCAAGTTGAACATTTCCTGGAAACTGAAAATTTCCGTGTAACTGTCCAACTTATCTAACTTAGAAACTTATAAAAGACATTCTACTGTATTTATTTATTAAAAGGGAAAATAAAACTAATCATTCAATAATCGGTAGTTTTTTCGCTTTCATTCTTTTATTTTCACTCGTACAGAAAAACGTTCATGTGAAATGTTTTCTTTCATGTGAGAGAAAGTTATAAATACAAGTTCTACAGAGGCTGTTCGCACATTTTTTAGACGATTTTGGTAAGCGGTAATAAAAAATCGTTTGCTGCAAAAGAAATAATTGCAATTGTACTATGTTTTTAAAAATCAAAATTATCGTCTACTGTTTGAAAGTTTTGTTTTTATTCAAAATGGCGTTTTTAACAAAGCAGTGGTTCGAAGTCTACATTTATGCTCTTTTCGAAGAGAAATATGCATACTCCGTTATTCAAAAACGATGTGAGAGTCATGGTTTTGTGATATCTAAAGCGTCGATAGGTAATATCGTCAACAAGAAAGGAAAAAAACGTCAAATTGGAGCCTCAAGTGGGACAAAATTCCAAACAAGTATCCAAGGAAAAAACGGACATCTTCGACTATTGCAAAGGTACGTTGTTTAATGTTAAAAGAAAATCCCCCTAGTCAAAGGACAGTTGCAAAATCATTAAAATGCTCGGTGCCCACTGTAAACAAAATGATAAACGTTAATTTAAATCTTAAGAAAGCGAAAAAACGCAATGTGCATCGTCTTCTTCCAAATCATATCGCTGAACGAAGGACACGCTGCAAAATTCTATATGAGAAACACTTATCCAAAGAAAAATGGAAAACAATTGTCACAATAGATGAATCATGGGTATATTTAAATGATAGCAACAAAAAGCCATTTATTATCATAAAAGTGGAGAAAAAAATTTAAGTACATGGTTCAAAGAATCGAAAGAAAGTTTTTCTAAGGGATTAATGATTGTTACTGATTTTTCTTATAATGGGAAGTTAAAAATAAAGAGAGTGGGAAAAAATGTCAAGATTAACTCCAAATACTATCAGGAACATATTTTATCGCCAATTTTTCTGAATGAAATACCATCGCGTTACCCACAGTGCCATCAATCTGTGAGACTCCATCAGGACAAAGCTAGCAGTCACACATCAAAACCCACTGTAAATTTCCTAAAAGAAATGGAACAAAAAACTGGTATCAAGGCCATACCCTTCACTGATATCCCTACTAAATCTCCCGATGTATCACCTATGGATTTTTGTGCTTTCGGACTTTTAAAATCTGCATTATCCAAACGTCGTCCCAAAACCCTTACAGGACTCTGGAAAGCTGTTCAGGAGGAATGGGATAGAATACCTCTTCTGACACTTCAAAAGGCATTATTATCCTGGAAATTGCGGTGTCGAAGGATAGTTCAGAATAAGGGATGTCAAATAGAACATTTAAAACACAAGAATTTTATGTAATTTAGTTTTGTGAATACAATATACATCGTCTAAAAAATGTGTGAACAGCTTCTGTATATATGAATAATTTTGAAAAATATATATTCTGCAATACTTAATGATAGTCGCATTCCAATATTTTTATTAGCTGCTGTAAAAAAAAAAGAAATTAAGATAAACATTGATGACCTTCATGCATCTAAAATCAACAATAGACTTGCCATTAGTTAGTTTCTCCAGCGCTAATTTTGCACAACGAAGCATTATGACCAAGTCGATAACGACTGACAAAGGCGTAAAACAATTTAACAAATATTTACTCTATACGACGGGGAATACTTCAAGTGCGAACAACATTAACAAGCCTACACGTGAGTGCGGTGAACAAACGCGCAAAAAGTCCTATAAAGCAAAAATGGAAATGTCTTCGTTAATGGAAACGGTCTACCTGTATAATAGATGGGTTATGAAACAAAATTAAGACACAGGGGAGAAAATGACATTAGTATATGTAAATAGCGAAAAGTGATACTTGAAAGAATTAAATAAAAATAACATATATTGGAAAATAAACACCTTTAAATACTTATTACAAGGAAAGAAAGGAAAAACAAAAAAACAAAAATTAGGAAATATATTTTTTTTAAACTTAAAATTTACTAAAATAGGAGACTTAAGGTGACTGCCTACGTTGGGAGAGAATTTTTAAAAAAAATAATTTTTTAAAGGATTTTTTGGTTTTTTATGGTAAAATAGCATTTAAAAATTAAAAAAAGGAACAAAAACTTATCTGTAAATAGCATACTTTTTTATAAATTGGTCAATTTGAAGTAATTTCTAATGAAATTTAGCTAAAACGCCTATCACTCTGTACAAAATTCTAATGCTAACATTTTAATTTCCTTCTCACACATGATACATATGACAGTTATATTCAAAATGTCCTGCAATCTAAGAGAAATTTTTAAATGCAAAAATAATACACGCAATTTTATGTTCCAATATGAACATTTTCCCCAATTCGTCATTCCTTTCCTTATAAAAACAGCCCCAAATAAAAAACTATTTATTATACACCAATTATTGTGCACCATTTCATTAACAGTAGCATCTAAAACATTTCCTGAAAATTTTACCAAATTATATGCATTATTATGTGAGATATCATGATAACCGTAGAGATTTGTGCTAAAAAACATAATTATGAAAAATCGCATTTAAAGTTGTTTGTCACTTCAATTTTGTAGCAGATGTTTTTTAAAAATAGCTATAACTCTGCTTCTAATTGACGTAGAATGAAAATCAAAACGGTTTTCAGAGGAGAAAAGATTGAATTACACCATTCTTGGAAAAAATGAAATTGGCCAAAATAGTCAAACAATGACATTTTCAATGCAGGCAGTCACCTTAAACCTGCATGAAACATACGTGTTTGAGTTTCTTGAATATGTTATTAATCCATAGAAAGGTCTCCCATAGAAAGGTTGGTCCATAGAAGTGGTCCATAGTCTTACGCTAAATTAGGGTACCATATTAAACGGATAGTTAAAATTATATGACATGTTGCATATTTTTTCAATCTCCGTTGTATTTTATTTTGTTTTCTTTATTTGACTTTTCTTTTCATTTTAAATTTCCGCAGTTGGTTTACACTTTTTAGATTGTCTTATTTTAAGAACAGTGTGTATGGAAATTGGAAGAACATGAACAGTTCAAATAAGACCCTTTGTAAAAAATGGGACACTAAGAGATTTTAAATGAACTATTTTATAATGAACTAGCTGAAATCCCGTAAACGCTACGGAGTACATTCAAATTAAACACAATGGCCAATGTACGCAATTAATGCCAAATATATGTATAAAACGAAAAAATATATTTAAAAATATCGTAATGGATATTTTTATAGACAAAATAATGTAGAAGAAAATATTTAAATTAAATCTAATAGAACATACTAAAGAATATAGTACAGTTAACATAGTACAGTTTGAGGAACATTTCTTTTACTGTATTTTAATATATTTTTGGATAATGTCCGATCATCTGCGGCATTAGCAAGGAAAAATATTTTATTTTGTCGCTTTAGCTTTTATGAACGTGACGATAAAGTTATTTAAAGTACCAGAAAAAGAAATCACGTGATCAGCATTTAATAAATTAAATTCTAAAAAATAATCTTTAAAAATTCCCCAAAAATAGGAATATGGAGGTAAAGATTCGAAAAAGATTTCATTTTAAAGGAATTTTTATGATCTTTCTTGTGATATAAATTTTATATCCCCCAAATTAATATTTTAAATACAAACTTAAAAAGTTACAAAACAGATTAAAAATTTAATTTTAAAAAATCTACGAAACATTTTTCAAAAATCTTTCTTAGTGCACCCCTACACTATAAGAAGAATTGCCATGAAAGATTTCAGACCTTTAGGTCCAGCGGTTTGGTCTGTGCGTTGTATGTAAGTCAGTGCGTCAGTCAGTTACGGAACAGTTTTATATATATAAATTTATTGCGTTTATCAGAAAATAAAAATAATACAATCTTACACAAGTATTTAGTTTTCAGTCTAGTAAATATTGCGTTGCATATATTTACGAATCATGGTAACGTTCATTATTATAGTTTTATTAACACTTAAGTACTATTGTTATCACTTCCACTAATCTGCCTTTCTCAAGTTATCCAAAATTTACAGTAAAACAAGTAATAGAACAATGACTTAGTGAATTTTAACAGAGGAATGTATAAGGAATTTAATAGGTATCACCTTGGTTTGTACTTAAAGTCAAAATGTTCATTATTATTATTATTATTGTTATCATTATTACTATTAGGCTTATAATTAGCAGTGCCGTTTTTTTTGTTATCTCTTTCACAGTTCTGCGCTTCTACCGTTTTTGAAGATCGCCAAAATTCCTATAAAAAAAAGTAATATGGCTATACCTTGGCTACGTTTAAACAGAGAAAGAAAAAAATTAGGAATTTAATCAATGATGCCTTGAAAGGTATTTAAAATCTCGTACCGAGTTTTTGTAATTTTTTTTCTTTTTTCTAGCTTAAATCTTATGTGAAGTATAAATAATCCACCAATGGAAAATTGCAACTTCACATTTTCAAGTATTTCGGCAAAGATATCGGAGATTTGAAATTCCTAACGTGATTTTGATTTCTTCTTTCGAATCGTGATTTTACTTTTGCATGTTATGTAATTAGAAATATTATAAGAAATTTTTAAAAAGATTATATAATGAATATCTACACATGTATGTGTCGATTTGATTAGCTTTGCAATATTTACAAAATTTTAGAGTTAGAGAAAACCGTTTAGCACCGGTGTTTCCATTAAGTCCATTATTACATGGATTCCCTAATTAGTGACAAAGGTGACCATAAAACACAAATGCTGTCGATTAATTAATTTTATTTCGAGAATGTGAGATTGCGCTTTTATTAATTTAAACGCAATTTAAAACTCCCTTTTACTAATCTATATATATAAAACAGTTCCGTGACTGTCCGACTGACAGATAACGTACAGACCAAACTGCTGGACCTAAAGGGCTGAAATTTTGCATGGCGATTTTTCTTATAGTGTAGGGGTGCACTAAGAAAGATTTTAAAAAATTCTTCTTAGATTTTTTTCTTAAATTCAATTTTTAAGCTGTTTTTGTAATATTCTTTAAAGTTTGCATCTAAAATAATAATCAGAGGTATATAAAATTTATATCACAAGAAATATCATAAAAATTTCTTTAAAATGAAATCTTTTTCGAATCTTTACCTCCATTTTCTGATTTTTGGTGATGTTTTAAAGATTAATTTTTAGAATTTGATTTATTAAATGCTGATCCCATTCTTTTCTTTTAGTGATACTTTAAAATTATTTTTGCGTCATGTGCATAACAGCAAAATAAATTGACACAAAAAAATTAAAATACGGCAAATGATAAAATTTAAACATTAGACTAATTGAGATGGAAGTTTTTTAAGAATGTAATTCAAATTAGTATGTTCCATGGTTATTAATCATATATATTAATTGTATACATTGACCATTGTACTTAATTTTAATGTACTCCGTATCGAAGCACGGGTATTCAGCTAGTTTAACCCTCTGTCAGGCACAATGCAAATCCTAACACGATCGGGCGCAATTCTTCTGACATATTAATGTATGCAATTAATGCAATTTTTGAGTGTAGGTAAAGAAAAGCGTATCAAACTGAACTTTTCACTTATATTTGCGTATAATTATGCTTTCAGATAATATTTTAATATTTCTTTGCAATTTTTTTTTTACAAACTTGAACAAATCATCAAATTGTTCCAAATTTTTTTTTCTCAAAAACATAACTCAAAATTCACTTTAATTTCATAAAACAAGTCCACATAACCATAAAAATAAAAAAATAATAATGAAAAGTTATTCATGACCCAGGTTGAGGCTCTGTAAAAGCTGAATCATAACATTTTTCACATATCATCTTGGTATGCTTCAAACAAAATACTTCAACATTACATTTCAGACATTTATATTTTGAATAGCGAACTTTTTTCATTTGACGACATTTTGAACACCCCTTCCTCTGTCGGTCGTGGCATGCAGATGCAGGCACCTCCTGATGTTGTGAGGTAGGCTGGAACTCACGTAATTCATGTTGTATTTGAATAGGCATTCCCCTTGTTTGAATGTTTCTCCTTTTGGTGTTCTTACAAACACAACTCGTTGCATTGGAAGTAAAATAAAGGTAAATAAAGGTCAATATCACTGAATTAGGGGCTAGAACTTGTTTTATATGCTATTTTATGTATAAAAAAAGAAATATAAACAAACAAAAGTGAAAATTCGAAAGTCAAAAATACTTACACGATCGAGCGCAATTCATCTGAGAGATTAATACATCCCTCACGACACTCAGCGAAGTACTGGTGAAAAACCGAAGACGATCTTCTGTAAGTGGGAGGGAGACAGGAAGCTACTAGGAGACTCACTCCACACACACCCGATCTCGCTGATTGGTGCAAAAACAATTGTGACTTCATCTCACAGATTAGTTGCACCCGACGGAAGGTTAAAATAAATACGAACTTACCATGATATCTCATAACTGGTTATTATTAATAATCAATAAAATATACTAGGAATTCTCTTTTCTATAATATTTATAAAATTTCGTGCCACGGAATCAAATATTTATAAAATATTTTATTTTTATTTTGTATAAAATAGTGTTAATAATCAAAATACAATGGTTTATTTTTAATGCACTCTAGTACTGAAAATTAACATGAAATGATATCTCCGTATTCAAAGTGAATAGATTGGAAATATCCAAATGATATTAATGATGAGAAAATATTTCCTGGGACGTCCCTGATATAATTTAGGAAGTGTAATCCTTAAAATCTCTATTTCTCACCAATATAGGCATTCCTAACTTTGAAACGAAGCGAACTCATTCTCAAATTCTAAAATAAACCGATGTTTTATTAGTTTAAATGATATGAACATTTCTAGGCACTAAAACGCATGACCCAAAATGTACTCAGACACAACATTTAATTAATTCGAAGTAATGTATTTATTCTCTGATCTAAATTGGTATGCAAACATTGACTATCAAAATATAATTATTAAGAGGCGAAATATTAAATTTATATTAACTAAATTCCGATCGCCTAAAATAAATAACCCCTGAATAATTTATTGTACCAAATCTTCATAGCTTTTGATTTATAATTTAAGGAATTAATGAATGTTTGAATTCCAGTTTTGGGAATATTCTAGTTGATATCTTATGACGTTCTAGTATTGTAATCGTAAAAATTTTAATATCTTTTAAATTATTACATCGAAATCTTATGCATTTTCTTTTAATGATGATCCGAGCTAGAATATGGACTGAAGGAAACTAACAAAACACGTAGAAATTTATACATGTTTAAAATGAATTTCACTCAAAAAGGTTTAAAAATCACTTTATTTTATTTTTAGATATAATCAAAATATACACAGCTGGAAAAAGCTACAATATTACAATAAGTTTTACCTGTTTTGGATAATTGAATATTTAAACAATTACAGATTTGAACAACTAAATATTTTCAGCAATTGAAGATTTGAACAACTAAATATTTTCAGCAATTGAAGATTTGAACAATTCAATGTATATATTAATCTAGGGCGCGGTAACCCAGTTAGCAAGAGCAGCGGGCCAGTGATCTGAACGTCCCTGGTTCGATGCTCGTTGCTGTAAATCCATCACCGTGTTCACTAATGGTGGCAGGGGCAATAAAAATAGGGAGTGGCTGCAATGTCCTCCAAGTTCTCAAATTTACCTCTGGAGGTGCAGGGTCAAGTGTTCCGGTCTTGTCACTTGACTCGGTTCAATATTACGGGACCGGCCATTTAGCCAAGTCGGATTCCGACGCTTGTGGTGCTGATTCAAAACTGGAGCCGCACCTTCATAGCCCATAGCCTTCTGATCTGACTTGATCTGGACTTGATCTGATGTTGCTGTAGGTCAAGTGGCATAAGAAACAACTACAACATATATTTAGCTAATTATATATTGTATAAAATTTTATCGGGATAAATAATCTAAGAGAAAAAAAAATTATTTGCAATATAAAATTTCACCGTCTTAAATAACAAAACTATAATAATCATTGAATAAACAAAATCATAAAATTAATTGTAATCTCTTTTAATGTAAATTTAATCTCTTTTAATCTCTTTAATCTAAATTTCATATAATTCTTTTGAATTAACGCACCGTAAACAAATGCAGTGGCAAAAAAAAATTAAATCATTAAATTCAGAGAAATCATTTTCAAGTAGACAATTACTTGTATCTTTAAACTCAGAATAAGTGGATAATATAGTTAAGTTTATATTTAATGATGGTATAAAACTAATTATATAACTGATTTGAAGTATTATACTAACTATTACTGAATGCGTTAAATGATCGATTTTTTTTCAGAGCGTATTTAAGTTGCACCTTTATTCTAACTATATTTAAACACATAAATTATTGAGCCATATAAAAGTAGGCATAAATTACTCTTTAAAAGGACTTAATTTGTAGACTCAAACAGAATATTCCTATATATTTTATTTTATTTTATTTTATTTTATTTACATTGCTTTTAAAAATAATTGCAATTATTTTTAGAAAATCTGCTTTTTCATTGTGACCGAATGCATGTTCATTCTTATGTTCTTACTAGCTGAACACCCGCACTTCGCTACAGAGTACATTCAAATTAAATACAAAGGTCAATGCAAAAAAACAAGAAATTTATGTATAAAAAAATTGTAAGGGATATTTTTATCGACAAAATAATGTAGAAGAAAATAGTCAAATTAAATCTAATAGAACATACTAAAGAATATATTACAGTTAATATAGTACAGTTTGAGGAGCATATCTTTTACTGTATTTTAATATTTTCTTGGATAATGTCCAATCGTCTGCCGCATTAGCAAGAAAAAAAATTTCTTTTTTCTATTTCATTTTTATTCACGTGATGATAAATTAATTTAAAGTACCAGAAAAAGAAATCACAAGATCAGCATTTAATAAATTAAATTCTAAAAATTAATCTTTAAAAATTCACCAAAAATCAGAAAATGGAGGTAAAGTTTCGAAAAAGATTTCATTTTAAAGGAGTTTTTATGATCTTTCTCGTGATGTAAATTTTATAACCCTCAAATTATTTTTTTAAATGCAGACTTTAAGAATGTTACAGAAACAGCCTAAAAGTTTAATTTTTGAAAATGTAAGAAGTTTTCAAAAATCTTTCTTCGTGCACCCCTACACTATAAAAAAATCTCTGTTCAATATTTCCGCCCTTTAGGTCCAGCGGTTTGGTCTGTGCGTTATATGTCAGTCAGTCAGTCAGTCAGTCAGTTACGGAACTGTTTTATATATATAAATTATTAAATTTAATAGTTGTAGTAAATTATATTTTTTAATTTATCTTTTAAAGCTTCTTCGCTACACCATACTACTTTTACAAACTAAAAGAAACGAATTTTTATTTCAATCTTTATCAGTGCTTTCCTACTTCTCAAATTTCAATATTAAAATCGTACAAAAAAAACCCATTTATTTATTTCAATGTATGATTTTATTTTTTTTATCTTTAATGAATTTTTTATTCAAATATATCTGGCAAGGTACCAATTACCTCTGCGGTCATAAAGGCATCAACGAATTATTTCCATATATAAATTGGATTGATATGAAATAACTTTATATGAAATCATATTTTTGTAAAAATAACCTCATATCAAACTTACTCCATATCATAGAGAGATATCATTAGTCTGGTAAAAAAGTCAGTCATTATAAAAGATTGCAAATCATTCCGAAGATTAGTTTTCTGATTTCATCTATGCAGTTTCTCCTGATGTCACCCTTGGGACGTTCACACTGGGATGTCACCCAGACCAACTCAAGTTAAAAAGTTTTATAGATTAGTTTTCCAATTTTCTAATACATGATAAAAAATCTGTAAGCCTAATGAAATTAGTTTTTATGAAGCATAAAAATCAATGATTGGCAGACATGCATTTATACCCCGTGAACTTTTTAGGCTCCGAGAGCAAACGGTGAGACTAAGGTAGGGGCTAAGCACCACATCGAAATAATATACTATCAACGATGTATTAACCTTTAGCTTACGGGGCCCATTTTTCCGATTCCCTCTTTAAAAAGGGAAATTTCATACCCCCTCTGTAAGAACGGCCATTTAGAGGGTTATATATATATATATATATATATATATATATATATATATATATATATATATATATGTGTGTGTGTGTGTATGTATGTATATATAGAGAGAGATTCTTCGGCCCGTATTCTTGGGATACATGGTATCCCATCCCGTAAGGAAAAGGTTGACTGAAATCGTTCGCCTCCCACGAAAGTTCCGACGTCATCAGTACATCTATCTAGGTCGAGAAGTAGGACCGGACGATGACCGCTTGTCTGGGGTGCTGGCATTTGTTGCCAGAGGCTATGGGTTCGAGTCCCGCTGTTGGCATAGATATTCGTAGCCGTCCGGAACCGGCCTGAAGTGGTAGATCTCGGTGTAATTAGCCCTCGTGTAGGCAAAAAAATTCCTTAGCGCTGCCAACAAACCATGCGTATAGATGAAATCGTTCCTGATGAGTCAACTGTAAATGGTTGAACTGTAATTCTCGTGGGATTTGACGAATAAGTGAGACTCGGTTTTGATATGTCAATTCAAAATTTACTCCAGAACTCCGTTTTCAGTATGGTCCCGTAATACAGAGGCTGTTCGCACATTTTTTAGACGATTTTGATAAGCGGTAATAAAAAATCTTTTGCTGGAAAAGAAATAACTGCAATTGTACTATGTTTTTAAAAGTCAAAATTATCGTCTGCGGCTTGAAAGTTTTGTTTTTATTCAAAATGGCGTTTTTAACAAAGCAGTGGTTCGAAGGCTACATTTATGCTCTTTCCGAAGAGAAATATGCATACTCCGTTATCCAAAAACGATGTGAGAGTCATGGTTTTGTGATATCTAAAGCGTCGATAAGTAATATCGTCAACAAGAAAGGGAAAAACGTCAAATTGGAGCCTCAAGTGGGACAAAAATTCCAAACAAGTATCCAAGGAAAACACGGACATCTTCGACTATTGCAAAGGTACGTTGTTTAATGTTAAAAGAAAATCCCCCTAGTCAAAGGACAGTGGCAAAATCATTAAAATGATCGGTGTCCACTGTAAACAAAATGATAAACGTTGATTTAAATCTTAAGAAAACGAAAAAATGCAATGTGCATCGTCTTCTTCCAAATCATATCGCTGAACGCAGGACACGCTGCAGAATTCTATATGAGATCCACTTATCCAAAGAAAAATGGAAAAAAATTGTCACAATAGATGAATCATGGGTGTATTTAAATGATTGCAACAAAAAAGAGCCATTTATTATCATAAAAGGGGAGAAAAAAATTTAAGTACATGGTTCAAAGAATCGAAAGAAAGTTTTTCTAAGGGATTCATGGTTGTTGCTGGTTTTTCTTATAATGGCAAGTTAAAAATAAAGAGAGTAGAAAAATGTCAAGATTTACTCCAAATACTATCAGGAACATATTTTATCGCCAATTTTTCTGAATGAAATACCATCTCTTTACCCACAGTGCCATCAATCTGTGAGACTCCATCAGGACAAAGCTAGCAGTCACACATCAAAATCCACTGTAAATTTCCTAAAAGAAATGGAACAAAAAACTGGTATCAAGGCCATACCCTTCACTGATATCCCTACTAAATCTCCCGATGTATCACTTATGGATTTTTGTGCTTTCGGAGTTTTAAAATCTGCATTATCCAAACGTCGTCCCAAAACCCTTACAGGACTCTGGAAAGCTGTTCAGCAGGAATGGGATAGAATACCTCTTCTGACACTTCAAAAAGCATTATTATCCTGGAAATTGCGGTGTCGAAAGATAGTTCAGAATAAGGGATGTCAAATAGAATATTTAAAATACAAGAATTTTATGTAATTTAGTTTTGTTAATACAATATACATCGTCTAAAAAATGTGTGAACAGCCTCTATATTATCAAGGCTAAAATATTCAGATTGAAAATTGCTTGGTTTACGTATATTTTAAAAATTCCTTAATTATTTGAGTGGTAAAATAATAATTTCTCACGTATATCTGGGTATTCGATGGGCATTAATTATTAGTAAATAATATAGAATTTGAGTTCATACTGAAACATGGAAAGAGTGATTATAAAAATTCTAAATGAAATATATATTTTAGAAAATTCTAGAAATAAGATGAAGCATCTTTTTTCCGCACTCTACAAACCTTTTTAAACATATGATAGTGTCGATTATTTCTATGGATGTTATTCATACAAATGCAACAATAAATTTATTTTATATATTATCTGTTTCCTGTAAAAGATAGGGATATTTTACCTAAAGAGATTTATGAATATATTTTATTCAACTTAAATTTAACGATAATGGCGCTTTAAAAACTTATTTTTCTGTTACTAATTATTTTAAATATTAATAAATTGTTATTTAACGTGTTGAACACTACATTAATTTAAACTGCATGCATAGATATTTTCCTGTATAATTAAAAATTGATGGAAATTTCAAATTACACTAAATTCATACTATAATAAATAACAAAGGTTTCAATATTCTAGTCTGCATTTTTTTAAAAGTCTGTTTCATTAACGATGAATTTTTCCTTCCACTGAGTTAACTATTATTCTCCGCGATTTTTGTAAAAAAAGAAATCATTAAATATTCCAAAGCAGTTATTCAAAATGGATTCACAAATGTGACTCAATGGTTAATTTAAATTTACTCTCATACAGGAATATAGTTTTTTTCAAAATCTAGATATAAAATATTGTTATCAACAAGATACAAAAAAATCCTAAACCTCTTTTTAAAAAATCATAAAGAATGAGACATCACGCAAGGCGGTTTTTTAATAGCGCTATTACCCTTGTTCGCTGCGATTTAACAGTTCGTTTTACCACATGTCCATTAAAGAAGCTAGACACGCAACATTAAATATTTCCTTCATCATCGAGTCTTAAATTTTGATTAGAATAACTGAAAAGCACTGATAGCTTCCTCAAAGTAAAGTAAAATAGATGCAAAGAAGTGCGATTAAGAAAAGGTTAGGAACAGTTAATTAGGAAGGATTTTCGACGCGTAAAATACATCTTTAGCTCGTTTACATTTATTTAAACTATACAAGTTTCAACTATTAGGATATTTTGAGAAGTTTCCCATTTTTTTTTTGCTTCGAGTTTTTTGCAATGGACCCTCCTTTTCAGACATTAAAATGGGAGAAATTGTAGAACTAATGTGTTCTGAATATATGAAAAAACGCGCGGGACTCAAGCAGTTCGTAACTTATTTAAAATTTCATCGATTTGTTTATTCAAAGCTTATTAACTATAGTCTTTTTTTTAAAGTAATTTACTTTCGCGATATGGGTGCATTTCTCCCCATTACTGCTTGTTATTTAAATAACAGAAATACATGTTTACTGTTTATCAGTTAAACATGCATTCGCAAATTTAGAAAATCTCATTGTTTTCTGGCACTTTTTCTTATATTCGTTGTTGTTATTATTACTAAGATCCCTAGGATTGACGTCTATAAGATCTCGGTCCGGCATACCTATGAAGACAAGGCATTGAATAAAAACATAAACAAACACATAGAAGAATTTTTATTTACAAACGATGACACCAGGGATGGACGGTGAATTGCAGCTTATCTTTTTAGATGGAGCTGCTTTTGCAGGCTTAAGATATATGAGTATCGCAGTTTACAACCAAGCCATAAGCGGTTTTCGAGCCCATGTCCCCGTCGTGGCAGGCTCATGCAATAAGACCTAAGCCACTGTGAGGTCAATTATATCCGTAAAAGTCTAATGTATCATCCATTTAAATGCTGTATTTTCAAATACATTGGACTATTTTCCGTAGAAAATATTTTAGTGTGCTTTAATTTTTCTTTCTTAAAAAAATCACTTTGCAACCTAGTATTTAAAATAATTTGAACGTTATTAATTGAAAATAATTAAGTGCACATTGTTGAATCCTACATTCGAAGTGAATTGAAGTGTTTATCCTTTTTCGAAGTGAAGTGAAATGCTCCATGAGTTAATGATTTAAAAGTAACGTGCTTTTCAAATATGCTGTGTTTATCTGTGTAATGTTCATCTGATGTGGCTCATTAGACTGTGATTAAAGGCAATATTCATTTTGAAATGGGGCTATGTGCGCGTGTTTTATTCAAATTCATACAGTCCACAAGGGTAAAGTAGCTCCAGACATAATGTCCATTCAAGGTACAAAATAAGTTACAGTTTAACTTGGAGGAGTTAATATCCTTTTTTTTCTTCTTGTTCCTTACTAACTAGCAGGAAACCAATAATTTTAGATTAACTCCCTTATAGTGGCAAAGTGTAACATCGATTAACTCTGATTTTATTCCGGTTATTAGAAATTGCCAGATTTTTAACCCTATCGTGGGCTGTAGGAAGTCAGCGTCCCACCTAATGTTTTCTCAAATATATTCACGGGATTTCTATTACCCAACAAAATTTTTTGGTCACAGCTAAAACACTGGTTGGGAAAACAGTCCCCGCTTCAATATTCTGCTACCATACGTATTTTATTAATATATCCAAGAAATACTGAAATAGCCATGCACAACAAATTTTGTCACGCATGTAGTTGTCTCTGTATAGGGTTTGACCTAAAAATTCTAATTTTAAACTCTAAATGTAATTTTTCCTGTTGTTTTGTTTTTTAAACTTTATTTGTACGTAAAAACTGTATAGATTGGTATACAGATTAGTTGAAGAGTTATATATTAGTCAGAAAATGGGCCGTGGGAAGATTACTTCATACCTGCATTTTCTTATCTATATAAATAAAACATTTCTGTAACTGACTGACTCACTGACATACAACACACAGAACAAACCGTTGGACCTAAAGGGTTGAAATTTTGCATGGCGATTCTTCTTATAGTGTAGGGGTGCACTAAGAAAGATTTTTGAAAAACGCTTCTTACATTTTTTAAAATTAAATTTTTAAGCTGTTTTAGTAACTTTTTTTTAAGTTTGCATTTAAAATAATTATTTGAGGGTTATAAAATTTATACCACAAGAAAGATCATAAAAATTCTTTTAAAATGAAATATTTTTCGAACATTTATCTAAATTTTCTGATTTTTGGTGAATTTTTAAAGATTCATTTTTAGAATTTAATTTATTAAATGCTGATCACGTGATTTCTTTTTCTGGTTCTTTAAATAAATATATCGTCACGTGCATGACAACTAAATAGACAAAAAAAATATTTTTCTTTTCTTGCTAATGCGGCGGACGATTGGACATTTTCCAAAAAAATATTAAAATACAGTAGAAGATATGTTCCTCAAATTGCACTATATTAACTGTACTATATTCTTTACTATTTTCTATTAGATTTAATTTGAATATTTTCTACTACATCATTTTGTCTATAAAAATATCCGTTACGTTTTTTTATAAATATATTTTTTCGTTTTTTTTTTACATCAATTGCATGCATTGATCGTTGTATTTATTATAAATATATTTTTACATATTTTTGGCATTAATTGCTTACATTGACCGTTGTATTTAATTTGAATGTACTCCGTAGCGAAGTACGAGTTTTCAGCTAGTGTATGTATAATTATCTTTTTACTTTAATAGCAGTTATTATCGTAATTTACACTGTCTTTTTACTCAGAATCACTAAAAATCGCAAACCAATTCCTTAGCTAAAAGTAGCCCACTAAAGGGTTACTATATTCAGATATCTTGAAATACTTGTATAAGAATGCCGGGTGACTAACAAAAATCTGACCGGATGCATTAGACAGATTTGTGGCCACGCGTGGGCAGAAAGAGCGAAATCGACTTTCCCAGTGGTAGTGATGAGACCGAAATTTTAACAAAATATTATAGAGCAAAATAAATATTAAACACATGTAGAGGACGACTAAATAAAAGGGTCTGACTTGAAGCACTAGACGTATTTGTAGCCACGTACGAACAGAAGAAGCTAAATCTACTTTCCCGACAATATGGCAGAAACTGAAATTTTTACAAAATATTCTAGCGTAAAACAAATATTAAATATGTATAGAGAGCCAATCCACTAAAAAAGGTGTTACCTGAGGTGCTATACTGATTTGTGGACATGTGCGGACACAACAGGCGAAATATACATTCCCTACAGAGTGGCAGGAAGCTGATAATTTTACAAAATACTCTAGCGTAAAACAAATATTAATTGCATGTAGAGGATTGCCAGTCAACTAAAATGTGTTACCTGAGGTGCTAGACAAAATTGCGGCCATGTGCGGACACAAAAGCCGAAATCGACAATCCCTACAGAGTGGCAGGAAGCTGAAAATTTTACAAATTACTCTAGCGTAAAACAAATATTAATTGCGTGTAGAGGATTGCCAGTCAACTAAAAAAAAGTGTTACCTGATGTGCTAGACGGATTTGCGGCCATGTGCCGACATAAAAGGCGAAATCGACATTCCCTACAGAGTGGCAGGAAGCTGAAAATTTTACTCAAGCTTAAAATGTATACAAATTACATGTAGATGAATTCTGTGCAATTGCGACGTATCGCCTGAGTCGCTAGGCCGACTTGCTACCACGTGCGGCCATTAAAAGCGAAATCGACTTTCCCAAAAATGTAGCAAAAAAGCTGAAATTTTTACAGAATACTCTACCGTAAAATAAATCTAAAATACATGCAGATAATTCCCGGACGACTAAAAAACAGTCTTACGTCAGGCGCTCGACCGATTTGAGGGAATTTGGGGCCACAAAAAGCAAAATCGACATTCCCAGCGAAGTGGCAGAAAACCGAAACTTTTATAAAATATTTTAGAGTAAAATAAATATAAAATACATGCAAAGGAATGCGGGACAGCTAAAACAGGTCTTAATTGAAGCTTAATTGACGAGTGGTTCCCATCCAGTGGTCCACGGACCAAAGGTGGTCCGGCACCACATATAAAAAAGTTGTCAAATAAATGGGGATTTTGAAAGCAATGTTCGCTGAACTAGATGGGTCGAATATATCCGATGACTATCAGAAGTTGAATTAAAATTTCTTAAAAGTTTAACATAATTTTTTATTATAGAATATGATATGTTAGAATGTGAGTACGTTAATCCTGTATCCCCTTTGTGTGAGGGATATTCTATATTTCTCTTACCCCCCCGTAAGATCCACCTCCCTCAAGGCGGAGGGGGTGGGGGTGGTCCGCACGTGGTTCAATTTCTGGCTTAGTGGTTCGCAAACTTCTACGGATTGGGAACCACTGCTCTATACTGAATTTCGGCCATCTACGGATACAAAAGGCAACCATTTGCGGGCAAAAAGCGAAATCGACTTTCCTGACAATGTGCCAGAATTGGAAATTTTTACAAAATACTCTATCGTAAAATGAATATTAAATAAATGTAAAGGAATGCCGGACAACTAAAAATAAGTGTCACCTGAGGTCTCGGACCTATATGTGGCTACGTGCGGACAGAAAAAGCAAAATGCACTTTCCCAACAAGGTGGCAGAAACCTAAATTTTTACAAAATACCCTGGCGTAAAATTAAATATTAAATACATGTAGAGGAATAACGGGCAACTAAAAAAGGTCTTACATGAGGTACTAGACCAATTTCCGGCTACGCGTGGGCAGGAAAATGTGAAATCGACTTTCCTGGCGATAGGGATGAACCCAAAATTTTAAAAATTATTCTAGCGCAAAATATTTATTAAATGCATGTAGAAGAATGCCGGAAGACTAAAAGAAAGTCTGATGGGAGACGCTAGATTGAATAGCGGACTCATGCGGGATTAAGGGGGCACAGGACATTGAAGCTCGACGAAATGGCCGTAAATATGCTCTAATTCTAACCACAAAAACTCAAATAATATTAGAAAAGAAATTTTCTTTCTAAATATATATAAAGCACATATCTTTAAATATGTCATATATAAAAATGGAAATTATAAATCTATAAATAATTTTCAAATGAGCAGTTGAGAATTTTGTATGATTAACTGCTAATTTAAGTTAGTGTGCAGCCGGAAGTTGCCGCTATTCCCAACCAGAGATGACCGCTATTCCCAACCAGACAATGATGGAAAACTTCATATGGACGGCTTCGTTAGTACATCGCTCAGTGATGTTTGTTTCAAAATCTAGGGGGGGGGAATCTAGATTCTAAGTACTTTTCGAAAATATAAATATTTTTTTTCTGTAAATTGTTTTATTCGATTTTTTTTATTACCCTTTAAAATGTGGGAATCCATTCTGCCGCACCATGCATTTACTTTATTTAACTTACAAATGTAATCAATATATATTTATACCAGTAATGAGAAATTCTTTACTGCAGTATAATGTTTTATAAAAAAAATAGTTAACTGTGGGACTAATTTCTTGAGTCTGGAGATATGAAACGTGTTTCGTTGGCGAAATGAAGAAGTTAAATAGAAGAAAAAAAGAAACTTTGTATTGGAGCATTTTAGAAGGAAAGAAGCTTACAGAAAACCCTCAACGCAAAAAAAAGTTATTACAAGGAGAGAAAATTATGTTATGTCTCTGTGGACAAGCAATTTTTACATTCAAAATGAATTTAAGTACGCCATGGCTGTAATATAAATATGACGATCTAAGTCCTGCTCTCAAATATGAGGAAGATCAACTGTTTCATCTTTATTCTAGAGAGGCAAGGGTTTGGGGGATTAGAAAATAAATTGTATCTCGTATGATAATAAAAACATTGCTTGTATATTCTGGTCCTATATCTTTATTTAATCTGTTATAGTGCAGGAAATTGATATATACCAGAGACTTCTTACAAATTCTATTGATTTAACATATATTTCCATTTTGTATTTCCGTTAAATTTAATAATGCTTTGTTTTATCATTTATATAGAAATTTTGCATTTTTATTATTGTATTAAGTATTGTTGGAGAATAGAAACTCACAAGTTTATAGCAAAGTGAATGCATGAACCACACATAATATTGTAAGGGACAAATAACGTAAGTAAATTTTTCAGTAACTTATTATAAATACATGAATTTATTGACTTTTATTATACACAGAATACCTCTGACTTTACATCCGAACAAATAAAAAGTATCATAGAATCAGTGGAAAGTGAAATGTTTTTGAAATTATTTATCATATGATGAAATAGCTTTCAAAATAGGTCTATTTATATGTAAACTATCTGGCCATAATTATCCGGACACTCCCCTAAAGAAGTGGATCTGGTAGGTGACGTAATTTGATGCGTAACCGAAAGCTACAATAAAAGTGTTGGTAGTAGTTTGTCAGGTCAAATTTATGCGTTTGTGAGACAATGAGTAAGTCAAAGGAGCTTAGTGACATTGATAGTGGCATTATAGTGGAATGCCACGCTTGTAGGATTAAGTTTGTGAAATTTCGGACATTCTACAAAAGCCAAAATCCACTGTCAGTGATATAATTGTGAAGTGGAAACGTCGAGGCAGTGAAACTGCAGAAAAACGAAGTGGCAGGCCGAAAAAAATTAGCGAACGTAGCCTTAGAGCTCTGAAAAGGATAATGAGAGTCCTCGTTGATTGAAATCACTCAGGAGTTCCAAATTTCATCAGGAGTTAGTGCTAGCAGCAGGACTGTTCGTCTAGAGTTAAAAAACACCTGGGATTCGCTGGTCGTTCAGACGCTCACAAGCCGAACATCACACCCCAGAATGCGACGGAATGGTGAAATTGGAATGGTGAAAAGCTCACCGTCACTGGACTGGGGACATGAGGAAAAAATGCTTTTTGGAGTGATGAACCTCGCTTTACAATCTTGCAGTCCGATGGACGCGTCTGAGTTTGACGGATACCCAGCGAGCGCTTCTTACGTGACTGCATTGTAACGACTGTTAAGTTTGGTGTTTGCAGCATCATGGTGATGGGGTATTTTTCATGGTTTGGCCTGGGTTCCTTAGTTCCTATGGTTGGAAACATGAACTCTGAGATGTATGTGGACATTCTGGACAACGCTACTCTCTCAACTCTATGGCAATATTTCGGGGAAGGCCCACTTCTCTTCCAGCAGGATAACTGCTCCATTCACGCATCGAGACTTGCACAGGCATGGTTTGACGAAATGGACGTTCAAAAGCTGGACTGGAATTCTCGGAGCCCCGATCTAAATCCCATTGGATACCTTTGGAAAGAATTAGCACGCATATTGCGTAGCCAGCCAAATCGACCATCCTGACTGCCAGCACCCACTTCATCTGTGATGGACGCCTGGAAATGAATTTCTATGGACTCCTATCAAAAACTGCTGGAAAATCTCACCAGACATGTGCAGGCTGTCATCGATGCAAAAAGAGAACCAACATCATATTAATACACTCATGGACAAAAACATTAGCGCACCAAGAAGGAGTCGTCAAAATGAAACGAGATTTTACATACGTAATGACTACTTTGATATAAGTAAATGATAAGAAAATCAAAGAAAAAGGATAATTTATTTCAGAGAAAAAGGCAAAAGAACGGAGGAGTTAATACTCCGTTGGACCCCCTCTAGCGTGAATGCACGATGCGATACGATCGGGCATTGAGTCATACAAGTTCTGTATGATGTCTTGAGACATTTCGTTCCATATTTGCTGTAACCTTGCCTGTAGTTCGTTCAAACTCGTGGGATGCCCAATTCGTCGTCCCAAATGATCCCAGATATGCTCGATTGGAGACAAATCTGGGAATCGGGCAGGCCAAGGAAGGGTAGTAACAGTGCGGAGACAGTCTTTTGACACCCTTGCCGTATGAGTCCGAGCATTGTCTTGTTGAAAAATGGCTCCTGGGAGCCGTTGCATGAGTGGCAACACATGTGGTTGCAGGATTTCATGAACATACCGCTGGGCTGTCATGGTGCCACGGAACAATACTAGGGGTGACCGTGTATTGTAGGCAATGGCACCCCATACCATCACACCAGCTGTGGGAGCGATGTGTCGCTGTACAGCAAAGGCAGGATTGAAGCGTTCACCACGGGCTCTCCACACACGAACACGATTGTCATCACTGCCGAGAATGAATCTGGATTCGTCGCTAAAGACGACCTGGTTCCATTCCGCTGCAGTCCAGTTTCCTCGTGCGTGGCAAAACTCCAAACGGAGGCGTCGATAGGTGGGCGTCAAGGGCAGCACAGTTAATGGGTGCCGCGATACCAACTGTCCTTCGGCCAGGCGCCTTCGTATGGTTCGAGAAGACACAGAGGCCCCTAGTGAAGGTGCTACCTGTGCCTGGATGGCGGCCGATGAAGCAGTTGGCTGTACGCGTGCATTTCTTACGATGTGGCGGTCTTCTCGACGACTGGTCTGTCGAGGGCGTCCTGAGCCTGGTATTCGTGTACATTACATCTCTCGGGTCCACTGGTCCCAACACCTCCTCACAACACAATCAGAGCGGCCTAATTGACGAGCTACTCGCCTACCTGACCACCCAGCTTCCATCATCCCGACGATTCTCCCCCTCTCAAACTGCGACAACTGCTTATATTGTCTTCGAACACGGCGTAATGGCATGTCTATCTCAGCTCTTCCTTTGCAAATGATTCAGCACACTCAAACAAGCTTTGGTTACCTGTTTTATACTCCACAGAGTACGATGTTCAACGCCCTCTACCGGCTATACGTAATGCGCAATCACGCTGCATTCTAATCATTTGCATATCTCCCCGACATGTACCTTCATTGCAAGTTTCGTTACGATACCACAATTATTTCTTGGTGCTCTAATTTTTTTGTCCATGAGTGTATATACCTCAGGACTCTCCGAGTCCGTACCACTGGGCGTCCGAATACTTTTGGTCAGATAGTGTATATTTTATCTGTTTTATGTCTATATTCCGCTGTGAAAATGCATGAACCACAATCTTATAAGGGAGAAAAAGACGTAAGTAGAGTAAATGAAGTAAGTAGACTTTTTCAGTAACTGATAATTAAGACATATATTTATTAACCTTTAGCTTACGGGTCCCTATTTTTCTGATTCCCTCTTTAGAACGGGAAATTCCATACCCCCTTTTTAAGAACGGTCATTAAGGGAGTTATATACCGGGTGGGCAAAAAGTCCGTATAAACCTTAAAAATTCATAAAAACCGGAAAAATAACCAAAATAAAAAAAGGTTTGCAGGGTTAGCGTCGCTAGGTCACGGAATTTTTTTTTAAGACAGGAAAAAAAAACTCAAAAAACACCCGAGAGGTGGTTCTGGTACGAGCGAATTCTGTGGAAGTATGCAAATGAGACGGTTATAAGAACGTGCTCTCCTAATCCACAATCAGTTCACCGTTGTTCCGCGATCCGCCGAGAGGTGTTATGTATATATCCGGAGCTGCCGCACTAGCCATTGCTGGATTTGTGACTAGCCTGCATTGCCTTATCCCCTGTGGTGGGGGTCATGTGGAACACCTACTGCTGTAATAAACGATTTAGAAGCATTCTTTTCGTTATTTGCGTATCCTATCTTTGACTTGTATAAGTCAGTGCCATCTGTCGACTGTTTTTTTAGTTATTTTTTTCCTGTCTCAAAAAAACAATCTGTGACCTAGCGAAGCTAACCCTGTAAAACTTTTTCTATTTTGGTTATTTTTTCGGTTTTTATGAATTTTAAAGTTATGGACTTTTTGCCAACCCGGTATATATATATATATATATATATATATATATATATATATATATATATATATATATATATATATATATATATATACAGTTGCCTCTCTGTTTAACTACTTTCAAGGGACCGTGAAAAATCGTCCTTAAGTAGAGATCGTCCTTAAACAGAATTTGTAAAAAAGTAACATTTCCCATAACGTCGGAGGGGCCGGGACTAGGAAATATCGTCTTTAAATAGAAATCGTCGTTAAGCAGAGAGCCACCTGTATATATATTAATATTATACAGGGTAAAATGCCACTTTAACGTAGTAATGGGTATACGATTCCGGAGTGGAGAAAACGAATTAACACTCGATGAAAACATAGCACACACGTTGAGCAACTGGATTAATTTATTGATTGGACAAATACTTCACGAAGGCGACATGGGTGTAACGATGACACAAGACTTGCAAGCGGAACGAATCTTGAATTTGGGGGTATAGGCGAGCGACGAAACAAAAGCAGGACGGACACTACATGGCAAGGTAAGAAGACAGAGAGAAAGAACCCCATGCAAAACCTTGCTCTGGCTTAAATAAATTTCATGAGGTCGTTGTCACATGAACCTTTCACTCTGCACCCGTTGGTTAGAGCAGTTTTCTGAGCTCAGGGTAGTCGGGGGCCTGTTATATAAGTTTGGCGCCCACGAGACTGGGGGTTATGGGATGATATATTAATTGCCTGCTTTTGTATTTAGGATACACTCAATCCCTTTGTTCTTAAGACGAAAATAGCTTGCTTACGCCCAAGTAATTTTAAAGGGAATTAAAACGAATCTGGAATTTTGAAAAGCATTTTGGATTTGCCTGTTATATATATATATATATATATATATATATATATATATATACATTGGTACCTCCGAAAAGCGTACAGTTACGGGACCAAAAGTTTTGTCCGTTATTATCAGGTGTCCGCTACTGGGGTGGCCAACCTTTTTATAAAAATGTTTTTGCACTTCTGATTGACATTTGATTGAAAATTACGGCTGCAATTTTAATTAAAAAGGAAAAATTAATTAGGTAAGAAAATAATAACTATTTACTACTTTACATTTTAATTGTGTGATTATTCTTATATCTTGCATTAAAAAATCCCAAAATACAATGTATAGGAGCTAAATTATTTTAATTACTACTGAAAAAATCTGTCAACAAAGTTTGATTTCTCTTTTTTTAACAAACCTGTTTTTCAAGATGAATCTTCATAGGATTTAGCTTTGCTCGTTACTCCTAATCTTGATTGCTCAGAAAGAACTGTGTTAATTGTTTGTTGTATTTCAGTGCTTCCAAATAATCTTTGATTTTGCAGTCTTCCACTGGCGATTCCTCTTCATCATCCTCAGAAATGGTTAGTGCTTAAGTGGTGTCCCGATGAATGAAATTGGAAACTTGCAGATTTTCTTCCTCAATGGATAAATCGTCTTCGAACTTGACATACTCTTCAACGCTGACATTTGAATCTAAATTGGCTACTGTGTAGATCCGCAAATTCTTTTTCGCTTTTTTCAGTAGTACTGTCAATTGCCACTTCGCTTTAACTCAAAAATCCCACCTCCTTAAAACACTTTAGAACGCACCCAGGTTCCACCTTTTTAAGGGCTGACGTAGTCCAGGATATTGCATCCAAAACAGATAACGGTATTGCCAACTCTTTGCAGGATTTACAGGAGATAAGCTGTGAAAGCACATGTCTCAGAAGCAGCTTTCTCTATCGTACCTTAAAGCTGAGGATAATTTCCTGATCAATTGGCTGTAGCATCGGAGTGGTGTTAGGAAGCAAGAAAACTAAATTAACATTCTTGATCTTTAAATCATCAGGATGGGAAGTAGCATTGTCCTTGAACTTTATAATTTTTCTCTTTTGTTATTTCATTTTCTTGTCTAACTCCACCAACCAATCGCTCATTATCTCAGCGGTCATCCACGTTTTCTTATTAGACTTCCACGAAACACTAAGTTTTCGTACATCAATATTCTTGAGACATCTAGGCCTCTAAGGACACATCTAAGCTTTGTAAAGATGCATAAGCAAATATTTTTATCTTGCTTGTTAGAATAATTTTGAAATGTTTGACAAAATAATTGAAAGTTTTTCAAAAATACCTGTCCTCTATTCGGAGTGTCCGCTATCCAGAGGGAATAACATGGATTGTCCTATATAAAAGGACTAGGACTCTTAAAAATGTCCGCTAATTAGAGGTGTCCGCTATTCGGGAGTGTCAGTTAAGGGAGGTACCACTGTATATATATATATATATATATATATATATATATATATATATATATATATCTATATATATATATATATATATATATATTATTTATTTATTTATTTATTTATTCGTGTGCCCGTATTCTTGGGATACATGTTATCCCACCGCCTAAAGAAAAGGCAACCTTTTATTATACACATAAATCCTCTGACTTTACATCCTAACAAAAATAAAGTACCATAGATTCAATAGAAAGAATAATGTTTTTGAAATGATTTATCATGTCACAAAATGCTTTCAAAATATATCTATTTTATATATATATTTTATGTTCATATTCCTCGGTGATTTTAAACGCAACGGGCCAGGATTTGAACTCTATGCTACAGAGGGTGTAATTATGGCATACGACACAATTTCAGCGTACGGCACAACACCGGTAAACACCAATTTTCAGTCTTCATGATTGCAGGTATCAGTTCTGGGTTTCAGTATAACGAGACGAAATGGCCACTTAACTACATATATTGAAACTGATTCCATATAATATATAATCCGCTTTGCGAAGTATATTGCTCAACGTATGAGAAAATTTAGATAAATACAAGACTATTATGTTATAAGCCTTAAAATAAAGCATTGAAAATACATATTTAAAAACATACTTGATTAACCATTCTTTATGAGCTATTTTTTAAATATTTTAGCTTAAATTTTGACCAACTTCTTATTAAATGTCTATGACTTTATTATTACAACAGAATAAATATTATATACTGAATAATATTTTAACAAATAATTTTAAAATATTAATTCAAGCAAATCATGATCATAAGGAAAACAATAATAATACACATAATTAAAACATCATTTAAAGGTTTTAAAGAATCTTCAAAGAACGTTTGCATCTCGTCGTCTTATACAATTGATCTTTTACCATCATTAACTAATTTAAATTAAGCTAATACAGAAATAATAGATATTGACAACATTTTACAGTTTCGCTACTAGCTCATAGATGGAAATTAGCTCAAAAATCTTTTCCATCATTCTAAAAATTTAAAATATCCTTAGAATGTTTAGATAAATTTGTTAACCTAATTTGTTGTTCAGTACACATTTATCAACTAGTTCACCACCATCAACAAGGCTTAAAATGGCTTAAAAATAGGTTTCAAAATAAAGATGATTGATTAGTTTAGTATCATTATTTGTAAAACGCTAATCATTTGGCATATGTGTGGGAGTAAAACCCGTATGTTGTTAGATATATTTTTAACTCTAAATTTTTATTGATGCTTCCTTTTGTAATTATTGGAACATCTAGTACCATTAAATCAAATAAGCAATATCGTTAAAGAATTGTAGTAGCTGTAGAAATTATGTATTAAGTAATAATACATAATTTCTTCAGCTAATTAATGCTGTAAATGAAATATTTTATTTCTGTTTTATGGTGAATTCAAATTCCGAATAACTTTAAAGACAATTTATAAAGACATTATGATGGTATTATTTAAATTCCCGAACTCACATATTAAAACAGTTATCGTTGTTAAATCACTGAATTCTCATTCAGGATCTTTATAACCTAGAGATTAGTACTCATTATTATAGAATAAAGAAAAGTTGTTATTCTGAGCATTTCATTATCCTAATTAGCCACAATAAATTTATGAGCATATATAAAATATGAAGTGTGCACTTTGAATTAATGAATTTCTTTTATACGTATATATTATTTCATATACGTAAAATCTATTTATAATTGACTTTCGATAAGGAGTGTCTTGATGTGGATAGTTTTAACACTTCAGCGGGAGCTCCAATTTTGCGAACAGCAGCAGGCTAGCATGGCACAAAGTGCAACATATCATTCAACCTTGATTATTCCTTTTGTAATGAACTTTTTTTTTAAATTGAAAATAGTGATTCTGCGTTTTATGACAATATATAAAACGTTTACAATATTGAGGTATATTTATAATTAAAGGCCAAGGAATGCAAATACAATCGCCTTAATTCAAAGCTGTCCGGTTTATTGGATCTAAGAACAACCGGCGAATGGATTCCTATTATGTCCAAAAACCTTAAAAATAATCAGATTGTCCATCTTCGTGATATGCGGGATACCGTGTAATAGCTGCACATTTGTTCGACTAAAACAACTGCTGCATTTGTCGTACTGTAATGCAGTAAAATCGCTGGTTTACCGCGGTTAAATCACGACGACCATTGAAAAGAAATGAATAAAATGGTCAGAAAATCAGACCTCCGTTAGAAAGGGTGTAGTTATAAATGTAAACTGCTTAGAACATTCAAAGCTTACATGTAAAAACAAACCATTCAAAATTACAAAATTGTTGCACTTTGTACAAGGACGCGCCCTCTGAAGGGTTAATGGCGTAAAAAAACTTGATTTTATCAAAAAAAATTGCATGTATATGAACAAAAAATCCCCTCAACAGAATAATAAAATATTAAAAAGGTATAAATAGTTTAACCTGGAGATTAGTACTCATTATTATGAAATAAAGAAAAGTACTTATTCTGAGCATATCATTATCCTAATTAGCCAATTAATTTATGAGCATGTATAAAACAAAAATGAAGTGCGTACTTTGAATTTATAAATTTCTTTTATGCGTATACATTATTACATATACCTAAAATCTGTTTATAATTAACTTCCGATAACGAGTGTTGTGATGTGGGCAGTTTTAATGGCTTAAAGAAAACTTGATTTTAACAAAAATTGTGATTTATATGAACAATAAATCCTCCCAAATGAATGATAAAATAGTAAAATGGTATAAATAATTTAACCTGGATATTATTATTCATTATTATGAAATAAAGAAATGTTCTTATTCTGAGCATATCATTAACCTAATTAGCGAATTAATTTATGAGAATATATAAAACAAAAAAAAATGAAGTGCGCACTTTCAATCAATAACTTTCTTTTATGCGTATACATTAGTTCATATACGTAAATTCTATTTATAATTAACTTTCGTTAACGAGTGTCGTGATGTGAGTAGTTTTAATTGCGTAAAAATATTTGATTTTAACAAAAAAAATTGTGATTTATATGAACAATAAATTCCCCCAACTGAATAATAAAATATTAAAAAGGTATAAATAATTTAACCTGGAGGTTAGTACTCATTATTATAAAAATTTCTAATGAAAATTTCTTATTCTGAGCATTTCATTACCCAAATCATCCAATTAATTTATGAGAATGTATAAAACAAAAAATGAAGTGTGCACTTTGAATTAATAAATTTCTTTTAGGCGTATACATTAGTTCATATACATAAAATCTGTTTATAATTAACATTCGTTAACGAGTGTCTTGATGTGGGCAGTTTTAATGGCGTAAAATACTTTATTTTAACATAAAAATTGGGATTTATATGAACAATAAATTTGTCCAACTGATTGATAAAATATTAAAATGGTATAAATAATTTAACCTGGATATTAGTACTCATTATTATGAAATAAAGAAAAGTTCTTATTGTGAGCTTTTCATTATCCTAATTTGCTAATTAATTTATGAGCATATATAAAACAAAAATTGAAGGGCGAACTTTGAATTAATAAATTTCTTTTATGCGTATCTATTAGTTCAAATTCGTAAAATCTATTTAAAATTAACTTTCGATAACGAGTGTCGTGATGTGAAGAGTTTTAATGGAGTAATAAAACTTGATTTTAACAAAAAAAATTGTGATTTATTTGAACAGTAAATCCCCCAACTGAATAATAGATTATTAAAAAGGTATAAACAATTTAACCTGGAGATTAGTACTCATTATTACAAAATAATGAACAGTTCTTATTCGGAGCATTTCATTATCCTAATTAGCCAATTAATTTATGAGCATATATAAAACAAAAAATGAAGTGTGCACAATTAATTAATAATTTTTTAAGCATATAAATATTTCATATAGAATGTATTTCTAATTTACTCCCAAAAACGAGTGTGGATAGTTTGTGGTAGTAAACGTGTTTTATCAACATGTAGACAGTTTAAACGACGTATAAAACTTTGATATAACGAAATAATGTCATCTATATGAACAATAAATCCGACAACTAAATAATAAAATATTAAAGTGGATTAATAATTTAACCTAGAGATTAGTACTCATTATTCTGAAATAAAAGAATGGTTTATATTCAGAGCATTTCATTATCATAATTAGGCAACTTATTTATGAGCATATTATAAAAGAAAAATTGAAGTCTGCCCTTTTAATTAATATATTTCTTTTATGCATATACATTAGTTCATATAGAATTAATTTGTAATAAACTTTCAGTAACGAGAGTCGTGATGTGGATGGTTTAAAGGGCGTAAAGAAAAACTTAGTTTTAGCAAAATGAAGTAATTTATATGAGCAATAAATTCCGCAGCTAAATAATAAAATACTACAGTGCTATTAACTACTTGATAACAAGACGCTTTGTTTGTAGGAATACTTTTAATTACAAGTATATCGAAATCTTCCTACTCAATATCATGAAATAAAGGATATAATTTATTCAAAGCAATTTATTATCATAATTAGCCAATTCATTTATGAGCATTTATAAAAGAAAAGTTGAAGTGGGCAATTTTAATTAATAAATTTATTTTATACTGCAGCGTACTGGATGTATGGTCTTATTTTTCCCAAGACCCCAGAGTGTTTCAAACACAGCTGCGTATTTTTCAAGGAATGTGTTGCTCGGTTCCACCAGTTCGGAACACGTGGGGGGATTAAAAAACGTTTTATCCCACCACTGCGACGAATTCTGGGTAAGCTGTGGCGTCACTGAGAGCTGTAGCGTACTGGATGTATGGTCTTATTTTTCCCAAGACCCCAGAGTGTTTGAAACACAGCTGCGTATTTTTCAAGGAGTGTGTTGCTCGGTTCCACCAGTTCGGAGCACGTTGGGGGATTTTTTCCCACAGATGCAGCCAGTAAAGCTGACTTTTTAACGTTTCTGCAATGTAATAAATTTCGGCACTAAGAAGAGCTGTCAGCCGATAATCTGCCGGCCCCCGCCCCACCCCGGCTGAAGATCTAGACATTTCGACGAGATACGCTAGATAACGCGCCCTGTGTGGACGTGTGAGATTTCGGCTCTGTACGTTGAAAATCTACACGGGATTTTAATTGAATATGTTGCACCGTTTAAATGTTAATTCTTTTTGTAAATAAATTTCCTCGTTAAGTTTTTGCTTTAAAAAATTGGCCTTCGTTTTTTTAATTAGAACTCTGTCTTTCTTTGTTATGGATCCCATAGTAGTGATTTTTAGCAACGCCTCAGAGAGAATCGCCTTATTTACTTACAGTGACCCACAATACCTATTTATAAGTTCATACAGAATAAATTATAATTATCTTTCGATGACGAGTGTAGTAATGTCGAAAGCTACCTATAATGGCATAAAAAAAAATATTTTAGCAAAATAATGTGATTTATGTGAGCAATAAATACACCAAATAAACAATAAAATATAAAAGCTATATTAATAATTTGATAAGAAAGACGCTTCGTTTATAGGAATACTTTAAATTTAAAGTATATCGACATACTCCATTTAAAAATTAATTACAATATTTTTTACTTCAAAATTATAAAACTTGAGAAGTTTTATGGGAGACGTAAGAGAAACAAAAAAAAAGGAGGGAATCTTTTACAAAATTTAAGCATAATAAAAGTTTAAAAACAAACTCTTTGAAATAAATATATGAGGACAAGCGTTCTTTTTATCGTATGAGGAAAGGAATTATTACGTGAAACGTAAAATATGTAATTTATTACACACAAGGTAATAAAGGAAACGGACATGTTTTGTTTAAAGATGTTTTTCAAAAAATATTATTCATATGCAGTAAATACTTATTGATCTGTGAATAACATTTTTATCAGAAACATTTCCCATTATTATAAATCTCACGGCTAGTAATGATTGATTATTTTCATATTTAAAAATATAAATGCTTGAATCTCGAACATAACTTCTTAAATTTTCAGAAAGTTTTCACTAAATTGCTTAAAATAGTGTATAGATGTTTTTGAAATTCCATATGATGTATTACATTTCTCATATTCAGCAGTATAACACTTTTGATAATATTCCACATAATATATGAGACTGACAAAAAATTTTCCCATAAACATATTTTCATTCATATATATATATATATATATATATATATATATATATATATATATATATATATATAGCTGAAAACCCGTACTTCACTACGGAGTACATTCAAATTAAATACAACGGTCAATGTATGCAATTACTGCAAAAATTTGTTTAAATATATACATAATAAATACAACGATCAATGTATGCAATTGATGTAAAACAAAACGAAAAAATATATTTATAAAAAAAATCGTAACGGATAAATTTATAGACAAAATAATGTAGAAGAAAATATTCAAATCAAATCTAATAGAATATACTAAAGAATATAGTACAGTTAATATAGTACAGTTTGAGGAATATATCTTTTACTGCATTTTAACATTTTTTTGGATAATTTCCAATCGTCTGCCACATTAGCAAGAAAAAAAAATATTTTTGTGCCTATTTCTTTGCTATGAACATGACGATAAATTAATTTAAAGTACCAAAATAAGAAATCACGTGATCAGCATTTAATAAATTAAATTCTAAAAATTAATCTTTAGAAATTCACCAAAAATCTGAAAATGGAGGTAAGGATTCGAAAAACATTTCATTTTAAAGGAATTTTTATGATCTTTCTCGTGATGTAAATTTTATACCCCTAAAATTATTATTTTAAATGCAAACTTAAAAAAAGTTCTATAAAAGCTTAAAATTTTATTTAGAAAACTCTAAGAAGAATTTTTCAAAAACCTTTCTTAGTGCACCCCTACACTATAAGAAGAATCACCATGCAAAATTTCAGTCCTTTAGGTCCAGCGGTTTGGTCTGTGCATTGTATGTCAGTGAGTCAATCAGTCAGTCAGTTACGGAACTGTTATATATATATATATATATATATATATATATATATATATATATATATATATGTATATAATACCCAGCAGCTGTAGGCATTCGTTCTGTAGTCGTGTCGAAAGGAATCTCCATAGATTTTTAGAACTGTCTTTATTCTGGACACACGAGGACGGCGTTTTAAAGTATGTTACAGAACTTATACGAGTACATATAAATTCCGGGCCTGACGAAGTATTTAGCTACGTTACATCTGGATGGACGGAGAAGGGACGTGGCGCGCGGTGATAGAGCACACAAGACAAAAGAGTGTGGAGATTACCCAAAGCATAGACGGGACAACATCAACATTCAGGGACAGTCACGAAAAATGCCGCGGAGAACCCATACTCTCGCTTATACGAAATGGTTCATGACCTTTTACACCAGGGGTCAAAAACTTCTAATTGGTTATCGGTGACCATCTGACCTTGTGCATCAGAAGTCGTATGATCTTTCGGAAAGCGCGAGAAAAACTCGTGATGTTGAATCATGTTGTTCTGTAAACAAGTCTTACTGTTTAGCGTGTGTGCGTTAAGAGACAAGTTAGCTAGTTAATTCGCTTATACTTTGGTCACAATTTGAAATAGGCGGCTATACTTTAACGTTAACGGGAAAATTCAGAATATGCGTTAATTAATAAAAGTGGAACGTTATTATTACGTATATATAATGCTAAAAAATGTAGTTCTATTAAATATGAATTTTGGTATGATACAAGTTTATAATTTATTTTTTGATATTGCCTAAAAATAACAGAGTGAATAAAAAAATATTTATTTTCCACTTCGAAATTTATTCAGGACAATTTTACTTACAACACATAAAAATTTTAGAATAATTTTAAAGATAAGCAAGAGTGTATTTTGTCGAAAAATGACATACTCGAAAAAATGCAAGTGTTCCGCTTTGCAGTTTTCCCTTCGAAAGTTTTCTCGCAACACATATTTATAATTTTAGAATAATTTTAAATATGATCTATGGTGGTGTCACGCAGTTTAGACAATTTCCTAAATTTAGATTTCCTTAAAAAGAGTCAAGACTTATGACTGTGTTACACAGAAGGAACTTCTAGCGGAAGGTAAAATTTGTCAATGAAAGCTTCTTAAAATCTACGGTATAGGATAAATATATTAACAAGTTTCAAATTAATTAGATGGGTTCATAAGTCATCTCCAAGGGCAGTTCATAGAAGTCACGTCTGATGAAGTCATCACGTCTTGGGTGCAATAAACAAACTAATAATTTCTTTAATCCTGAAAGCGTCAGTAGAGAAGGATATATCAGTAAAACAAGTCCCTCCAGTGTGGAATTTTTTACTTCAGACTGATTTTTGGAAGCTGTTTTATCACTCATATTGTGTGGTGGTAAGAGTGAAGTGTGATTATGTACCACCACTTCGGCTTCGTTTCAAAACCCAGTAAAGACATAAAATGTGCTGTATGGATGAGTTATCTGCTCGTCTAGAAAGGGAAGGAATGCATTTATCTACCAGGTTTACATGGCCTTCTCAGACTCAGCAAAATTAACTGTTATAGTCTTTGGTCTCAGTGTCTTCTTCTTCCTGTTCCATAGGTTGCCACCGTACCGAGTCTGGTATATTTACTTACGGTAGGTGACCATAACACAACAATACTAGAAGCTGTTATTTACAATTTCATAATGTTATATGTGGACTTACAGTGTTTATATTACAGTTTGTATTTAAAGATAACAATTTATCCATTATTTTCCCTTTTTTTCGCTTTGTTGTGGAACACCACGTCAATGTCCAGATAGCAGAAATCCTTTTCATTTATTTATTTCTTTATTTACTTTTTTTTACAGAAATTTCCCATACAAATTTCCTACATATATTTTCTAACAAGATCTTTAAAATATATTTTCAGGGTAAATATAACAATTTTATGTAAGCGTCAATTGATTAAAAAACTAATAATTAATATGAGAGGGCCCCTGTCGAAACCATTGGATAATAATCTACGCTAATGGAATGTCTCCTTTTCATGCGTAGGTCGGATATGGGCACGTTAAATCTGCAGACAAGAAAATCCTTCTATGATGTCAGAGAGGGAGGGAGAACGTACGTGCGCACCAGATGCTAATTGATGTAAATTCGGGCAGCCTATTCACCGGCAGGGACTCAATCCCGGAAGGCCCACGTTGCCATGTCTGTCCCTGTCTGGAAGTTTAAAAATGGTATGTCTCTTACGAAAGATTGTGGATTACGTGCCATCTAATTCTTATATATGGAAGTCATTACTATCTTCTAAAGAAAGTATCGTGTTCTAAAGACATTTTATCTTATTTTTAAAACCTTTGTTTTTCTAAATTTCCTTGCTACTAAGTATTTGAAAATCCTACTCATCAGTCTATTATATCCCGATAAGTTTAGATTATAGTTTCACCTCAACTCATTAAAGAAAGTCAAGTCAGCTACTTAATAATTAAGGGAATGTTATTGATTTTAGAAAGAAATTCTGCAGATTTTTTATATTAAAGTTTTGTGTGATATATGAATTTTTTATGCCAGAAATAATCAGAAGGTAGACTGCGGAAAATATTTTGACCAACATTTTAGGATTTATTTGATTGTTGTTAAAATTCGTTTTGCTTATAAACAAATTGTTTTTTTCCCTTTTATTATTAAATATTTATTAGAGCCCGTTTTAATTTCTTTAAGCAAATTAGATATTAAAAGTACGGAATTCAATTTTTCTATGCATATCAGTAAAATAAATATGAAGACAGACATCCGTTTTGAGTATGTTAGAAACATACATGCAGAAATAAAATCCATTGAAACAATGAAGACTTTTTTAAACGATATCATATTTTTGAATCATTTTGTGGATCTATTAAATCAAATTAGATGTTATGTAATGTTTTCATATTTTTAAATAAAATTTTTAAAATATTAAAACCCTATTGTCTAATAAGAAACAATTAATCTATTATATTAAATTTTTTCCCCCTCAGACTTCTTAAGTCATCTTATACATAAATAAGACTTTCATTTTTGAAAAAAATGTATAGAAAGAACTTAGATAAATGTTTATCGCTTAAAAAATTTCTTTTTCTCAAGAAATGGAAATGGAGGAGATTTTATTTGGCTGTATATTAATATGGATATCTTTTCTGAAGAAATTCAGATGCTTTGAAGTATGTTTTAAAGAACAGAAATCTTTAAGAATGAGGGTAACTTTATATGACACAGCTGTTGCTGAAGCTATTTTATGTATAGAAATCAGGTATATAAATTTTGAATCTGAGCAAAGGTATCATCTTACAAAAATATATTAGACTACGAAATGTATTTTAGAAAAGAGTAATTTAAGAAAGCCATGTGTTCCCCGCAAATTTATTTCTTCTGCAGACCCAAATTTTTATGATGGCCATGAAATATATATTTTATTTTTCATGCCTTCTTTGGAGTTTACTTTAAAGCTTGAATTTTCTCCCTGTTTAAATGTTTTGAAAACGAATGTGATATACTATAGTTGTATCAGATGTTTTTAAGTGTGTGAATAAGTAATATATACAATTTCTTTTATTGATTAAATGTTATTATGGAATCATTTTCTGTAAAATTAATGCAGTCTGGGTTATTATTTAATGTCCCTCGACAATATTCCAAATATCTGTTAAATGTCCTCAAAAATATTTAACGGATAAAAATATTTAACAACATATTTATCGACAAATATTCTCTAAATATAAATTAGCATGTTTATGCAATGTGCATCAGTCGTATGCGTTAACTGTCTTATGTGAGTTTCTTCAGTTGCATTTTTGAAATTCTGTGTTAGATACATTTATAATTTTTCAAAGAAGTTCAGTAAAGTGTAGCAAAAACATCGCTTTATCAATACTTAATGAAATGATATAGTTCTTTACAAAGTATTTTTTGTGCTCTTCAATTTTACGCTTTTTAATACTATGTAAAATGGTATTGAGTGCAACAATATTTCTTACAATGATACCTCCCATAGTGTGGTACATATTCAAGGAACTGTAACGCTTAATTTTCCCTTTGTTGCTGTTAAAATAAAATGAGAGGGAAATGTATATCTTGTTAAGTAACCGTTTTTCCAATCTTGGTTTTCTCAAATCCACCATCTTGAAGCATATTTATTTATTTTCACTCCAATTACTGGTCATTTTATTTGTATTTGCTGATTTTTTTTCTTCAACTTGTTTTGAACTATCAGATAATAAAATAATGATGCAAAGTTCAAAAGTCCACAAGAGGTCAAAATAAAGAAAAATGCAATGCTCCTAAAGAAACCATCACATTGGTATTTATAAGTAGAAGTATCTTATACATATGTTTTTTTCCTTTTATCCAATAATATAGCTTAGGAAAAAAAGAAAAATATACAAGGAAAGTTTCTACAGTTTCTTGAATCTGATTCACAGAAGATATAATTAATACCACGTGTTAATGATATCTTTGTTCTCTAATAAAGTACTTCCTAGAAAGACGTACATTTAATGTCAGTTAAAGTTGACGAATGATCTGTATATAAGTAAGAAATCTTGCTTCTAAACATTTTTCTCTATTTTCACATACTGAAGTATGTGAAAACACTTTCCCGTTGTCCATACTTTGACCATTTACATAATGGTCTCTATATTAAAAAAAATCTGTTGACTGCAGTGTTTCTGAAATAAACACGGAATCACGAGTCCAGCTGTTCACATGAAAAATAAATCGGCGCCCATATAAAAGAAAAGGAATAACGGAATTGATGTAGAATTTCCATTAATAGATTATCATTTTAGTGCTTTGAGACTGTTGTGGATTTATTATTACCAATATAGTGTATATTTGGTGAACATAAAGATGTCCTGGATTTTTTTACCTCATATATATATATATATATATATATATATATATATATATATATATATATATATATATATATATATATATATATATATATATATATATATATATATATATATATATATAAATATATATATATATATATATATATAAATAAATAAATAAATATATATATATATTATATATATATATATATATATATATATATATATATATATATATATATATATATATATATATATACGGAATTCAATTTTACTATGGATATACAGTAAAATAAGTATGAAGACAGATATCATTATAGGTACGTAAATTTCGCATAAAAAATCGAGATTTCGCATAAAATATATATACAACATATAAAGTTTCGCATTTATTCTCAAAAAATATATATAAATTCAAATATTTCGCATTTATTCACAAAAACTATATAGATTAAAAAATTTCGCATTTATTAAAAACAAATTACAATTTTACTTATTTGGATAGGTAAGTATCAAAATTCTTAACTAAAAGCTAACATTGTAATAGACTCCACATTCTTTCCTTAAATCCTGTAAGTACCTGTCTGTCATTAATTACTATGTTGTACATACTAAAATATCTCTCAGTATCTACGTCTTTAATGGGACTATAGAGGCTTTGTATAGCTGCTTTTGCAAAATTAAGGTAGCAGCATTTCGTTGTAATTAAAATCTGCATAACATCAACACGAGTCTCCTGGTTGACTACTGTAAGTAGCTGTCTCTGAAAATGGTTATATCCTTTGATGATCTCATCCCGTCGTATTTCTTTAGAAAATGGTAGTTTAGAAAAGCTTTCCAATAATAAATTTGCAGTCAAATATGATTTGGGCGTGGTCGTGGCTCCATATGGACAAAACAATCTGCCAATGTGCTTGTAGACTTCGTTTGTTTCTTTGGTTGTCGTCATGTGTAGAGTAAATTTGTTTAAACAGTTCTCTTCTGCTGTTTTCACAATAATATTGAGCTCCTGATCGATTTCACCATTTTCATTAGTCAAAATGCATTTTCAACAAAGTACCTTTGACTTTGGCACTCAAGAAACGTTCTTAAATCTACTAAATTGTGCCACAAACCTTGATAGTTGATTTTTACACTTAGATTTTTAGGTTCGACTCCGGTGCGGAGTCCGGATGAAATTCGGAGCAAATACTAAGGAGAGTGAGATTTCTCAGTTAATGACAGTACATGGTCTTAGTTAAGAAATCATGTTAATAATTTCTTACTATTATTACATAATTTCGCTTAAAAAGCCGTTTATCTCCGAGTTTTCACTGAAAAGAGGTAAAAAAAGAAATTTCGCATTTATTTGCTCATATCCACAAACTTCGCATTTATTCGCATCTATTTCGTAAATACGAAAATTACGTATCCCTAGACATCATTTTTGATTATATTAGAAACATACATGCAGAAATAAAATCTATTCAAACAATGAAGACTTTCTTAAGCGATATCATATTTTTGAATCCTTTTGTGAATCTATCAAAACAAATTAGTTGTTAAATAATATTTTCATATTTTTAAATAAACTTTTGAAAATATTAAAACCTTCTTGTCTAATAAGCCTCAATTAACAAATTATATTTACCAACTTGAAGCATATTTATTTATATGCTTCAAGATGGTGATATATATATATATATATATATATATATATATATATATATATATATATATATATATATATATATATATATATATATATATATATATATATATATATCTGTGGGGTTTTGGGTGGAATAATCACAAACAGTGTTAACATATGTAACATTTATTTAAAGAGGGACATTATTTACAGGGGGAACTAACGTCTAAAAGGGGGAAAAACAAGCAACGCGGCACAGATACGTGCACGCTCGTCGGAAGCAAAACATCGTCTATCTCTTCTGTTCTTCGCGACGCCCGCTAGGTGGCGCTCGCCGGGGCTTACAGGGGCGCCCTCCACATGAGAGTGGCATGCATGGGGCTGTATGGATGGCATCCCACATCGGCCATCCGACAAAAAGCATCTGCCCCCAGATGCTGGTAGGGGCACAAACAAATACAGGTGACAATTTATTATGACGAAATGAAAAAAAAAATTATTAAAGTTATAAGAAATACACATAGGTTATAATACTAGCAAAATGAGCTGGAAAAGAAAATGAAAAATAGAACACTAATTGTAGTAACATCTAAACAGCAAAACAATCCTGGCTAATGAAGATTCCTGAAAAAAAAGGAAAAAAATATGAAAACATAGTTCAAAAATTAAAGTATGTTATGTAAAGTTATGAGTCCATGGTTTCATGAACTCGATGCATGTACTGGTATGCATGGGTCCGTCAAAATGTCCACACTTTTGAACATCGTAGGTATCGTTGGGCTTAGGTTTGATTATCTTGTAGGGTCCGAGGAACTTTGGATAGAGTTTTACACGAGGTCCGAATTGGGTGCGTTTTATGGCGACAAGATCGTGCAACTTGAACTTCGGAGGTAACTTTCGTCGTAGATTGTAGGTTTTACGGTTTTCGTCTTGCACTCTCAAAATCTGTTGTTTGGCGTCTTTGCGGAGGTCGTCACGTGAATTTATAAACTCAGTTTGTATTTCGGCATTCAACAGGTCTGTGATTTGGAGATTGTTGCGGACACGCATTTTTGTACCGAAAATCAGTTCAAAAGGAGTAGTCTTAATGCTGCTTTGGAAAGTTGAGTTAATAATTTGCTGGACGTCAGCCACATGAGTATACCACTTCGTAGGATCTTGGATGGACAATTTGGATAAAACAGAAATGATTATAGAATTGAGACGTTCAACCTGTCCATTTGCGCGAGGAAGACCAGTGGTTGTAGTCAAATGTTGGATGTCTTCATGGTCGCAAAAGTCTTTAAAGGCATTAGACAAAAAGGCAGATCCTCGATCGGAAATAATACGGACGGGATTTCCAAACACTTGTTTCTGTATTTCTAATTTAGAGAGTACTTCTGCAGCGTCAGTTGATTTCGTCGGGTAAAGCCATACAAATTTGCTGAAACTATCGATAACGGCGAAAATATATTTATATCGTTTAGAAGTAGTAGCGAGAGGACCTAAGTGATCGACATGATATGTATGGAGTGGGGTGTCCTCCTTTGGTAAAGGGTGTAGGAGTCCTTCTTGTTTACCACACTTGCGGTCCGTCAAGATGAATGGAACACAGTTGGCAATACACCTGGCAATTTTATCTTTTAAATTAGGTATGTAAAACTGTTGTTTGAGTTGCTCCTCAATTTTTTTAGTAGCAAAATGTCGATTCTCGTGTGCGTCTCTGATAATGCCGTCTTGCATAGAGTCTGGAACGACTAGAACTTCGTAACCGTCAACTAACTTGTAGAGAACATTTGCTTTGATAAAATAATCGTTATAATGTTTAGTTTGAAGAATTTCTTTAATTGCTTGAATGTTAGGGTCGTGTGACTGAGCATTTTGTATTTCGAAAGTCAGTGAATCGGCGGTAATGAGCATCGTCGGATAGCGGCTTAGCGCATCAACATGAGCCATCTTCGCTCCAGTTCGATGTTGAATTGTATAATTGTAATCTTCTAATAATAGTGCCCATCTAGCCATTTTAGCACTGAGATCGCGCTTGCTCATAGTCAGTTTGAAGGCGTTACAGTCTGTTAGTATTGTAAATTGTTGACCAAGTAGATACACTCTAAATTTTTTTAATCCATGAATTACGGCTAACATCTCGAGTTCATAATTTGAGTAATTTTTCTCAGCGTCGGATGTAGATTTGCTTGCAAAATATACAGGGTGAAAACAGTTATCATCAGTGGATTTCTAAAGAAGAATGCATCCTAAACCATGGATAGAAGCGTCAGTATGTAATTCAGTTTCGCTTTTCTGATTATAAATATTAAGAACGGGTTTATTAGCCAAACATTGCTTCAATTGATAAAAAGCATTTTTCTCGTTTACACCAAAATGGAAAATAGTAGATTTTTTTAGAAGGTTAGATAGAGGATTAGCGATAACTGAAAAGTTTTGGATAAATTTACGGAAATAACCAGCCAAACCAAGGAAACATTGGACGTCTTTTTGATTTTTTGGTTCCGGATAATTTAGAACGGCGGCTGTTTTAAGAGGGGAGGGAAATAACTGTCCGTTTTGAATAATATGGCCAAGGAACTCAATTTGTGTATGAAGGAATTTACATTTTCGAAAGTTTATCTCAAGACCGTAGTCAGAAGCGACAGAAAAGACTGATTTTATTTTTTCAATATTTTCCTCTTCATCTTTAGCAGGAATGATTAAGTCATCCATATACAACAATATCTGACCTGATAAAATGAGATCTTTAAAGACTGTATTAACAAATCGCTGAAATACGGAAGGTGATGTACAAAGACCAAAGGGAACTTTAAGAAACTGAAACTGACCTGAATGTGTCACGAAGGAAGTATAACGTCGACTGTCTTTATGAACATTAACATGGAAAAATCCATTTTTAAGGTCTAGAGTACTGAAAACACGAGCATTCTGAAGTTTATCGAGTAAGTCGTCAATGAGAGGTAAAGGGTATCGATCTTTAACTATATGTTTATTTAATTGTCTATAGTCAATGCAAAGTCGTGGAGTTCCGTCTTTCTTTTTAACAAGAACAACCTGACTCGAGTAGTCTGATGAACAGGGTTCTATTATGCCGTCCTGAATCCAAGTATTAATTTGTTTATCTACAATATCTCTCTCAGTAAATGGCAAACGTCGTGGTCTGTAGCAGATGGGAGTCGAAGTATCAACTTGTATATGCATTTCAATATTAGTAGTTTTTATTTTATGGGGTTTATAATTGGTCACGAGGTGTTGAATGGTATTTCTCTGTTGTTTAGTAGCACTAGGGCCTATATCAGGGCTAGAATCATCTATTACCAATATATTACTAATAAGAGTAACGTCTTCGTCTATAGCGTCAAAATCTAAAGGTTTATGAATCGAAAGTCCGTCTTTAGTGATAGTGAATGCAGCCTGTGCAAGTACATTCATACCAATTATCAAATCTACTGGCATAGTATTATCGCCAACAACACAAATATCAGTGGTAAACAATTGACCATCAATAACAATTTGGGATTTGAAAGAACCAATCGGCTTAATTTTTCCATTGCCAAAAGCCGTAAGCAATGTACTAGAGTTATTAAGAACAGGGGATCCAATTTTAGTATACGCTCGCTTTAACATAATCGTAGCCATCGAACCTGTGTCGATTAACGCGTTGAAAGAGACATGGTTAAGTGTAACATCCTTGTACATTAAATTTGAAGCAGTTGAATTCAGCGTATTAACATTAGTTTCTCTCTGTGTGTGTAAATCATTTGATTTTGAACAATTTGCGGCGATGTGGCCAAAATTTCCACAAGAAATACATTTTGGACAGCGATGTTTGTCGGGACAAAATTTAGATAAATGGTTAAAATTAAAACAATTATAGCACATTTGTTTACTTTGAGCATGAGGACGAAATGCTTCTGGTTTCATCTCACGTCTTGGGTTTGAAATTTTATGATACACGTCATTACGTTTACGAGGTATGTAGTTAGAACCGAAATGTCCAGTTGAGGATTTACATCTATTTCTGTCAAAAATCTTTTCATAAATTTTGAGTTTCTGTTTGAATTCCGTAAAGTTAGTACAACCATACAAAATTAATTTATTACACGGAGCGTCTGGAATATTATTTATGCAATACTCAATTATACTAGCGTCGTCCACGGCAAAGTCAAGGGCTTGCGAAGCTAACTCGCGAAGAGCAATTAAATATTCTGAAAGAGATTCATTTGGTTTTAACTTTCGATTTCGCAACTGTCGATGTAACTCAGCGCTCGTAATTTTCGAACCAAACTCCTCAATTAAAGCTTCTTTTAAAGAACTGAAAGTGTTTAGATTACGTTGGCTCTGAATAAATAATTTAGCGGATCCAGAAAGATTAGTTTTTACAAAAATCACTTTATGCTGATCTGTTAATTCTGGTAAAAGAGATAAATTATCCTCTACGTCGCGTAAAAAGCTTTGAGTAGTATACGCATTGTTACCAGTAAATTTTCACATAGAACAGGAAACATCTCTCAAAACAAGCCATAAATTAGAATAAGGAACGGGAGTGTCAATTTCGGATTGCTGTTTAGGCGAAAAAGAATTCGTATAAGCGTTTTCAACAGTGGCCAGAACAGCAGGCGTCTGTGATTGTTGTGTCTGCGCGAAAGAACTTGGCGCCAATTCGTCATTCTCATCAAAGTCAGAAATCGGTTGAAAGGAAGTTAAATTCGAAAGTGCGTCAAAAATAGAATCACATAGTTTGTCTTTAGAACCGTCGGAATCAATATGCAAAATATTAGCAACACAGATAAAATCATTTAATGAATATGTTTTAAGGATGGATTTCTTTCGGGAATTCAAATCGAAAGTCACAGGGAATTTCTGAAAACTGCGTAATTTAAATCGAGATGAACGATCAAATGTATCATCAAAACAAATCGAAAACAATAATTTAATACTTTTAGTTGGTGCACAGCTGAGTGCTTGTGCGATTGGAACAATATCGTTTAGTGAAACTGAACACATATTGACACAAAAAAAAAAATGGTACTCACTGAATGCAGACTTCTAAACAGAATAATCCAAAAAGTTGTAAATCCGAATACTTCACGTCGAAACTCGTCGAAAATTCAGTCCTTGTCACGTCAGAAAAGGAAAGCGTCCATCGAAAAATTTTAATTCTGTAGGAAACTCACATCAGCAAAATACTTCGTTCAAACCGTCGCGGCAGGCATGGGTGATCTAGGGGATTAAAGGGTAAAAGGAGGCCAGAGCCCCCATCTATGGGGTTTTGGGGGGAATAATCACAAACAGTGTTAACATATGTAACATTTCTTTAAAGAGGGACATTATTTACAGGGGGAACTAACGTCTAAAAGGGGGAAAAACAAGCAACGCGGCACAGATACGTGCACGCTCGTCGGAAGCAAAACATCGTCTATCTCTTCTGTTCTTCGCGACGCCCGCTAGGTGGCGCTCGCCGGGGCTTACAGGGGCGCCCTCCACATGAGAGTGGCATGCATGGGGCTGTATGGATGGCATCCCACATATATATTTAATTCAGCACATTACTTTATTTCTTTTAGATCACAATATAACACAAGGAATATAGAAGCAATGAATATTAAAATTTTTTTAGCTTTTAGAATAATCAATGATTT